>VZQC01014885.1:2119921-2137727 GCA_009823505.1 Rhizomys pruinosus
CTGGGATGGGGTGGGGGTAGGGGGGGAGGGAAAGGGAAATAAGCCTGAACTGAATTGGAAAAAATGTATGAAATGCACAAAGCATCAATAAAAACTAATTTAATTTAAAAAAAAAGAAAAAAAAAAGAAAGATGACATCATGAGCTTTACAGGAAAATGGCTGGAGTTAGAAGACATCATGCTGAGTGAAGTAACACAGTCCCAGAAAAACAATGAATGGTATCCTTCATCTGTGGATGCTAGTGCCAATTACCTAGTTGTATTTCTTGTGCATGGCCCCTTGAGCTTTTGTCCAAGCAGTTGGTACTGATGCATATTGGAAACAACAACAACAACAACAACAACAACAGAAAGGACTGCATCAAAGAACTGACTGAAACAGTGAACTTTTGCTCAAAACAGTCAACTTCCACATGGAGAATATCGAGAAAGACTGAGAAAGAGATGAAAAGCATGTTTGGTGGAATGCATGAGCTCTGGTTGGATGGGGGCATAGGGTGAGGAACATGGGTCTAGATTTGATAATCTTGTACAAAATATATATTACAAAAAATAAAAAGAAAGAAAAAAAAAGAAAAATATAAAAAATTACCTTTAGTGGGTGGAGAAAAGGCAGAATTGTTAGAAAGCACTTGCTGCTTTGGCAGAGCATCCAGGTTTGGTTCCCAGCACCAACAAAGTAGTTCTCAAGATGCTATATTACAGTTTCAGAAGACTCGGTCCTATCTTGTAATTTTTTTTTATAAATGTATTATTTTTTATGTGTGTGAGTGTACTGTCTACATGTACGTTGGTGCAACCATGTCCTGCAATGCCGAGGAGGTCAGAAGAGGATGTCAGATTCCCCTGGAACTGGAGTTAAAGACAGTTCTTAGCCACCACTCTTAACCACTGAGCCATTTCTCCAGCCCCTTATCTTGTAATTCTTATCCACTGTATGCATAGTGCAACTGAACCCAGTTCCTTTGGAAGAGTAGACATTGCTCTCAACCACTGTGCCATTTCTGTAGCCCCTGGAGTAACTTTTATAAACAGTGGTTCCCAACAGAAAGATAGGAAAGAAACAGAAAACGGGGAAGAGAGAGAGAGAGAGAGAGAGAGAGAGAGAGAGAGAGAGAGAGAGAGTTAGTTAGTTCCCATTACCAAAGATTCTGAAAGCTGAAAAGACAGAACTTCGAGATATGGTCATTTAAAATGAGGCAGACCAGACCCAAGTTTTCTGGGCTCCTTTTGGTCCCTTTCAGCGCCATTCATTGCCCACATCTGTGTCTGAAATAACACCACCATGACTATCACATTATTAAAATGTATTCTCAGGAGACCACTACCTTCCAATAGTTGCAGTTATGCAGTCCTCAGGTAGCCAGCATGCTACAGGTAAGAAGCCTCCAAACAGGCTCTGAAGGTCAGAAAGAAGGTCTGGCAGGGGAAGGGACCTAGGAACTGAATCAATTGGGGTGTGGAAAGAGCGACTGGATGTCTGCCCACGCATTTTTTCCTATTCCTGCTAGAAGAAGGCACAACCATGGAGCATGACTACCTCCATGAAGTCTGGTGTGAGTGCAGCCGCCCAGCTGTTCCCCTAGCAGGAGGCTGAGAACAGAGCTGCAGGTGGCCTCCACGTGGCTTCTGTCCCCCTGGCTGCACAGCAAGAGCCACCTTCAACAGCTCAACAGTTGCAGCTGCCTCTGCCCTGATACCACCAATCCTGACCTCTTCAGCTTGGATTGGGCCTTGGGACACCGCCCTCTGTAGCGCCCCCGTGTGGCCCTGCACTGCAAGTGGTGAGTGAACCCTCCACATAATAATCTCCAGCTTCTCGCCAGCCCTGTGCTGTGCAACGCAGTCTCTCTCCTGTACTCGAGAGAATTCTCCCTGTGATTCACAGGCCTTGAGCACTTCTAATTTTCCTCTTTAGCTCTCTCCTTGAGACCTCTTTTCAGTTTGGCACCACCAACTTTGCTGGAGATTACATCTCCTGTCTACGTCAGTGAACGTGAAGATGGAAGAATGAACAGAAAGATGGGACAGAGAAGGGGAGGAGGAGCAAGCTCATCTGTGAGTCTAACACACTGGAACACAGGCTCAGCTTTCTCCAGAGTTTTGAGTCAGAAACTTACTTTAAAAATGATCATTGTTGGGCTGGAGAGATGGCCTAGCGGTTAAGAGCACCGACCGCTCTTGCAGAGGACCCGGGTTCGATCCCCAGCACCCACATGGCGGCCAAGAACCGTCTGGAACTCCAATTCCAGGAGAGCTCCAGTTCCAGGGGAATCCGAGACCCTCTTCTAACCTCCGCGGCTTTGCACGACACAGGTGCACAGACCTGCATGCAGACAGTACATTGATACACATACAGAAATAAAATAAAAAAAAAATTAAAAAAAATGATCATTGTTAAAAATGACCCCAGTTCTTTATTCAGTTTTGAGTGTGAAAGGATTGAATAGGCCTTTTTATCTTGTTGAGATGGTCAAAGATCATAGTTACTAATAGGGGTCCCTCTGTAAGAAGAATCGTTAAATGTGGCAAAGAACTTGAGGTGGAGCTTGTGGGACAGCCTTCTGTGAGCTCATTAGCACTTCAGAGCCGGCAGTTCATAATTCTGGGAACTGAGGTTGCACCATTATATATATATATATATATATATATAATATAATATTTGTATGAATGTACTGTCTGCATGTTGGTCTGTGCACCCATGTCATGCAATGCCACGGAGGTCAGAAGAGGGAGTTGGATTCCCCTGGAACTGGATTTCTCCTGGAATTGGAGTTACAGATGGTTCTCAGCTGCCATGTGGGTACTAGGGATGGAACCCGGGTCCTCTGCAAGAGCAGTTGGCATTCTTAACCGCTAGGCCATCTCTCCAGCCCCATAGGTTTCAACAATTTAAAAGATGTCCTTTTTTGACAGTTTCTTCTATCATTGTTATTTTATGTTCTTGTGGGGCGGGGGGAGGGAGAGTCAGAGAACACATTTGTGCCATATATATATGTTGAGGCCATAAGAACATTATGGAATTAGTTCTCTCCTCCACCTTTGTGTGGGATCTGAACATTGATCTCATATTGACATGCCTGTTTGGCAATACATTACCCACAGAGCCTTGTTGCTAGCACTTCTGAAGCTATTTTTTATAAATTTATTGACAAGAACAAGGAGCACACAAAACAGTCTTGATTTCATGTTACTGGGGGGATTGGGGATTGTATTTATTTTCATTAACAAAATAATTGAAAAACTCAGTGAAAACTCAATTCTTTTGTTAATGAGAATGAATACCACAAAGAGGGAATGGACTTGGAGAAAGCTCAAGGACAGTTTTATTTCAGAGAAAAGCTCAAGGCAAGAAGGCAGCTGTAAAGCTGGCATTTGGCTGAAGGATAACGAAAGGAGAAGAGGAAGCCATGTCTCTTGAGTTGGAGCCAACCTGTTCATCAAAGGAGCTCAACAAGCAGCCACAGGGTACAAGTGGGCAGATGTAAGGAGCTGTAGTTAAGGGCCTGTGTAGTTTCAGAGTGTGAGGAAGCCCACACTGTCATGAAGCACATGTCCAGGCTTTGTTCATTAACCAAAAGGAATGGGGAGACAAAGGAGGCAAAGGAAAAGCTGTACTTTTTAACTGATCCCCGCCAACAGGCCCTGAAGTCCTACATGGTTGGAGCTCCTCGTGTGGCTTTGGTAGAGGAGTGGGAGGATTCAGAATAGGATGAGAACTTTATTTGAGTTAGGGGATGATCATTCCTCCCATCTACCAGCTGGTTCTCAGGTGAATCTGATTTCATGAGGGTTGAAAGTTGGCCAAGAGTTTGAGAGTCCCAGGAGCATTACACCTAAGGGAAGAGATAATGGAGTGTGTGTGTGTGTGTGTGTGTGTGTGTATTCATTTATTATTTGCCAATTTCATGTAATATATTTTATCATATATTGATCTCATCCCCCATACTAGACACTCCACAATATCATACAGTCCATTAATTTATACATTAAGGACAAGAGTCTAATTAGTGGTGCCAAAATTCCTTTGGTGTGGATCTATTCTCCAGACCCTGGTAACACAGCAGGAGTCATACACTTATAAAGACTGAGGAGCCTTCCAGGCAGCCACTGGTTTCTAATGATTCCTTGGGTAAGGCTCGGGTTTCCTACCCAAGTCTAAGCTAGGATTTTGTCTGACTTGAGCTCCCTTAAAACTTCTTCATGCTGGCAACATTGGTGTGAGTCCCTGAGAAGACAGGGGAAAAACAAACTTTTCCAGACAGTTCCAGCTGTCTGGAAAAGTATGTTTCCTTGTTGTCTTGTCATCAACCATAGCTGGCTGTTACATTCTTCCTGTCCCTGATTCCACAATGCTCCCTGTGTTTGCAAGGAATTGCTGCCATTGAAACATGTTGCCAGATGAATGTTATCATTTCCTTCACTGCTTTTATCATTATTGCAGCATGTGTGTGTGTGTGTGTGTGTGTGTGTGTGTGTGTCTGTGTATCTGTGTGTCGGTGTATCTTTGTGTGTGTGTGTGTGTGTGTGTGTGTGTGTATAAGGAATATATGAGATCATGCTCATGAGTCAGTGCACATTCTGGAGAACAGACGAAAAGTTTCAGAGTTTGTTTCTCATTTAGTGGCTTGAATCTACCTACTGTTGCCTGGCTGTTTTGCAAATATTTTTATCTTCTCAGCCATTATGCTGACCCTTTGACTACAGAGTTCTTAGTGCTAAAGCCTGTGGCCTGGCAGGCCTAAGAACCAAGAATGAGCTACAAATACTCCAACTCTCCAGGTTACTCCCTCCCTTGCCCTTCGCCATCAGCCTCTCAGAGTTCACTTCTTACCCAGCGACACCATGTCTGTGCCTTCCATACCCAGGTGGGTTTCCATAGTGCTACTGTTTCTAACACCAAAAGACACAAGCCAAATGCTCCCCTCAATACATGTGTCAACCCAGGTCATAAACATCTTCCTCACCCCGCCCACTGCATCATAGGCAGGGTAGCTGAGGATGGGAGTGCCAGGAGAGTTCATTTTCCCCAAACCCAGTGTTTGCAGTGACTATGGAGGTTGAGATTTGGGGAAAGTTTCTAGAATATTGATTTTAAAGAGGTCATTGTATAAACAAAGCATGTTGTAGATACTGAAGAGCTCAAATATAGCACCACAGGATTAGGCAGGAGCCAAGTGCTGGTCGCCAGGAGCATGGGAGAGAAATGTTTCCCCAAGAACTGGAGTACCAACGTCTGAATAAGAGAACATTGCTTGTTAGCAACAGCCACCAAAGACTGGGCAGGCAAGCCTCTTGGTCTACACAAACTGCCCAGGGAGTCAAACATCAAAGGACTACCCCAGCATAGACAAGAAAACTGGGAGAACTTCGAAGTTCTAAGGTGGAACCCAATTACCTTCAACACCAATTTGGGATACCAGAACCAGTTCAAGTCTGTGCAGGAGATGTAAGGGCCCTTTACATTCAAGAGGACTTTTCATCATTCACCACTGACAAATTGCAGAGTGCCTGTGGCAAACATCTGGATTCAGGGACCCAAGGAAGCACTGAGGCAAGGATGAAGACAAATCACGAGAAAATACCACCCCTAGAGACCCAGAGAAAAGGAAAGATAGTGGTGACCAGCAAAGAACGTCCACAAGGGCAGGGCCATCGGGATGTATGAAAGGGGCTGAGCACAGCAGGCCACAGCACACCACCTAGAAGAGGACCACAAGTGCTGTCCCAGTGCCTAGGGACCATCAAGAATGATGGATGGAAACGGTCTGGAGGGACAAAAAGTTTCCCTGAGAACAAGACATCTGGTTCTGAAGACATGGCCAGCTTGCAGTGGGGACCAGATTCAGGAGGAAGAGACACAACCCACGAGGGAAACCATCGAGGAGAAGAGAGCTAAAGAAAGGGAAGCCCAGTACTGGATTTCCAGAGAAGAGGTGTTCCTGGAGAGGAAAATGAGAGAGCTGGGTCTGATGCCCATGGGAGGAACAACTTTGCTTAATGGACCCAAGACCCAGACTTCCCAGGTGTCCAAAGACCAGACATTCAGCCCCAGAGAAGAGGGAGGGATTTACCAGTCCTTGGGAAGGAACTTCACCAAACAACATGACAAGAAAATCCTGTCAAACAAAACAAGACCAAAGAAGAAATGGTGGGATGTCACGGTCTGGGGAACCTCAATTACACTGGCCAAGCATGAATAACCTCCTAACAAGACCTGTGCAAAAGTCCAGAGTTCTCCCCAGAGGCTGGGATTTCCTGTTGGCAGATCAATTTATGAGAAATCTTCTTTGGTCCTAGGCACCCCCTGTTTCTCCCGTCTCTTCTGTCTGGCCCTCCAGAGACTTGTCAGCACAACTAGAAATCTTGGGTAAGGCATACCCTTCCTCACCTAGCAGTAATCAGTGTCTTGTAGTTTTCAGTTCAGAGCCAGTCCCCTACCCATTTCTCTTGCTCCACTCTGAGACCTTGTCTGAGTTGGCATGTTCCTGATACCAGTATTGCCACAAGTTCACACTTTAATCCACTGCTACTACAAATTCATGCACCAGTCCTGCTCTTACAATCTTTCTGCCACTAGTTCCACCATGATCCCTAAGAGGCAGGTGGGTGAGGTTTAATGTAGGGGTCCTGTGCAGGGATACACACTCTGGAGGCTCACATTCTTTGAAGCTTGGCTAGTTGTGACTTTCTATTTGCATCACACTCTAGCACTCTATTGCATAATCTTTACTGGTAAGAATTGAAGAATGTGCTTGTTTACTCTCTCCCCCTCATTCCACATGTAGAGGTTGAACTGTACATGTGTCTATCTCCTAGGAATGGATATCTTTCAAATATGTATTTTCTGTGTCTGACCAGTTGTGAGATTCTGGATTATCCTCCTTCTGTTGCAGAGTAGCTTCTTTGATGAGTGGGTATGTTTTGCTTGTCTGTAAATGTAAGATTCCATAGTTAGCATATAAGACAGATCTCATTAGTCTAAGGATGTTATACTGATAAGGTTTACTCTAACTCTATGTCTTCTCCAGCCCTGTGAATTTGGCTGAGTTTACAATGACTCTCCTGACTTCACCCATTAAGAGGGTTTCAAGTCCAATTAGATAGCTCTAATCATCCCCAAATATCAATTCTACTACTACAGCAATAGAGGTAGTTCGCTGTACAACTCATTATGGTTGTTAGGCTTTGGATTGTACCATTTATTGATTTTCTCCCTTAGCAGTGTGCATAGTCTAGCACTGGGAGCACTGAAGAGGCTTCCAGGTCAGACCCTGCTCCATTACTCTACATCCTATCATGGAGCCATGTCCTGCCCTGAGCAGTTGGGTCTTATTTTCTACTTTTGGTAGCTGACCAAAAGCTTTGGCTATATGCTGCATTATTTTGTGAGTCTCTTAGATAGCTCCCACCAACCATTGAAAGGGATGTGTTCTCTGTCCTTCATTGTGCCCACTGCCACCAACCATTGAAAGGGAGGTGTCCTCTGTCCTGCACTGTGTCCACTGCCCCACAGGCCCTAGGTGCACCATCTGCTCACTAATGTTCAGATGGTGCATGTCAATTTCATTGAGTCTCAGGGACATCATATTATACTCTGAGTTCCCCAGCCACCCCCAGTCATCTCTATTCTTCTCCCCCCACCTCCCGCCTCCTTCCCCAGTAGCTGCACCTCATTATCTCTACCCTCCCCATCTCCCACCTTCCCCTACCTCCCACCATGCTTCCCTTATGTTCCCCCCTCCTCCCCTCCTAACCCAATACCCTCACCCTCCCCTCCTCCCCACTAGTAATATCTGTTCCTTACTGTCCCTCTATTTTTTTATCTTCTTTTCCTTTACCTACATGAATCCTTTCCAGTTTCTTGGTTTCTAATGTTACTTCCTGATATATATTCACATAAGGGGATGGCAGTACAATCCACAAATGAGGGAGAACACAAGTCACCTGGTTTTCTGCCTTTGTGTTACTTCACTTAGAATAACACTCTCAAACAGGCAAAAAAAAAAAAAAAGAAGAACACTCTCTAGTTCCATCCATTTACCTGTGAATTTCATAATTTTGTCTTTCCTTACTGCTGAGAAGTACTCTATTGTGTATTTGTACCACATTTTCATGATCCATTCTTCAGTTATGGTACATTTAGGTTGTTTCCATTTCTTAGCTATTGTGAAGACAAAAGACAATGGATGTACAGGTATATTTAAAGTATCAAGAGTCTTTTGGGTATATGCCAAGGAGTAGTATAACTGGGTCACATGATTAGGCTCATTTTCAGTTTTTTGAGAGTTCCCCACACTGTCTTCCATACTGGCTGCACTAGTCTGCATTCCCAACAGCAGACCGAGTGTTCCCCTTTCTCCACATCCTTACTAGCATCTGCTATCCTTTATTCTCTTGTTCTTAGCCAGTCTGATTGGGATAACATGGGATCTTAAAGTGGTTTTTATCTGCATTCCTCTAATTGCAAAGGTTGTTGAGCAGTTTGTAGGAGGTTTCTAGCCATTTTTTTTTCATTTGAAAACTGTAAAGATCTGTAGTCAATCTTTTTATTGGGTCATTTATTTTCTTGCTACTTTGTTTTTTGTGGTCTTTATATATTACAGATATTAATCTTCTGTAGATTCTGATTGGGAAAGTATTTCACCCATGGATTTCCTCTTCACTTCCTTGGTTGATTCTTTTCCTGTACAGAAGCTTTGTAGCTCAATGAAGTCCCACTTATTGATTGTTGACCATAATGCCTGAGCAGATGATGTCTGATTTAAAAAGTCCTCTCATATGCCTACATCTTGGAGGATACTGCCTATATATTCTTCCAGCAGTTTTAGAGTTTCATGTTTTGCACTGAGGTTTTTGATCCACTTGGAGTTGACTTTTGTGCAGGGATAAATATAGAGATCCAGTTTCATTCTTCTACAGGTGGTAATCCAGTTCTGCCAGTACCAAGTATTGAAGATGTTGACTTTCCCCCACTGTGCGTTCTTGGCACCTTTGTCAAATATCAGGTGGCTGAAATTGTATGTAGTTATGTTTGGGTCTCCTATTCTGTTCCATGGATCTGTGTGTCTATTTTGTCCTAGTACTATGCTGCTTTTATAACTACAGCTCTGTACTATAACCTGAGATTGAGCATGGTGATACCCCCTGAATTGTTGTCTTTGCTCAAGATTATTTGGGCTACCTGGGGTCATTTGTGATTCCATATGAATTTTTGAATCGTCTTTTTCTAGTTCTGGGAAAAGTGTTGTGGGGATTTTAATTGGCATTGTAGTAAATCTATAGATTGTTTTTGTAAGATGGTGATTTTCAAAATATTGATTCTACCAATCCACGAGCATAGTAGATTTTTCCATCTCCTAGTGTCTTCCTCTATCTCTTTCTTTAAAGATTTGAAATTTTCATTGTAGAAATCTTTAATGTTTTGGTTAGATTTATTCCTAACTCTTTCATTATTTTTGAGGTTATTGTGAATGGAGGGGTTTCCTTATATGCTTTTTTCCTGATTGCTTGCTGCTGTTATATAGAAACACTACTGAGTTTTGTAAGTTGACTTTGTAAGCTCCCACTTTACTGAAATTATTTTTTATTGAAGTTTGTGTATTTTATATGACATTTATTAATAAAATTTAGACCCAGTTCACCTTCCTTGCCCCTTCCCATCAGAGCTCATACATTCTGCCATGCATGTCTTTCATCTTTTTCTGTCTTTTTAAAAAATTTTTTTAATTTATTTTTTTATTTTTTTATTTATTTCTGTATGTGTATGAATGTACTGTCTGCATGCAAGTCTGTGCACTCGTGTCGTGCAATGCCACGGAGGTCAGAAGAGGGTCTCGGATTCCCCTGGAACTGGAGTTCTCCTGGGCCTAGCGGTTAAGAGCACCGACCGCTCTTGCAGAGGACCCGGGTTCAATCCCCAGCACCCATATGGCGGCCGAGAACCATCTTTTTAAAATTTTTAATGCTGAAGTTTACCATTTGGGACTTAAGTTTACTGTTTCAGTCAGATCTTTGACCCAGTCTTTTTTGCTGTTTTTGTTCCTTCTCATTTATAACATTCCAAAATATGGCTATATGGATGCCACAGATATACCAAAATTATGACATCTGAAAATAAACTCTAGGTTAATTTCAAAACCTGTTTAGGGTTTTACATTTGGATAGTAGGATTGTATGCAGATAAAGAAACAATGTTACTTTACTTTCCTACATTACAAACCAAGTTGATGTATAGAATCAGTTATTATATTTACTAAGAAACAAAGAAATAAAAATTATTCAATTTGCCTTCTAAAGAGAGAATTGTTGCAGGTAAATGAATGGAACTAGAAGATATTATGATGCTAAGTGAAATACCAGAGTCCCAGAAAAGCAAATGACAAATGTTATCCCTCATTTGTGGCTCCTAGCACCCAGCACTGAGTTGTAAGGCAAACTGAGCAACATAGAAACATTAATGTTATATATATATATAAATAGTAGATATTTTTAATACTATATACTCCCATTATTATATAATATTCCCTTTTCCCTGAAAGCAACTGTGCTCTGATTAATGTAAAGCCTTTAAACAGGCTCTCTAGAATATAACCCCACTTTTTTTTTGTTAGACTTTTTTTTCTTGGTATAGTGGATGGAGGATATGTAGGCATAATTTAGAATAACTATAAATTTAAAAAGAGAAAAATTGTGAATCCTGAACTATGATATGGAATTGAAGTTTGTGTACAGATGTATATAAGTTTAATATTTATGGTATGACAATATAAAATATACATAGGTTGAAGCAATCCAGATTGGTTAATGACAACAGCACAGGAAACTAGGAACAAGGAAAGGACTGGAAAAACAGTAAATGTTTTTCCCCAAGAACAATAATCCTCTGCTTGAAAAACATTTTTTTTGCCTTTTTTTTCTTTTCTTTTTTCTGATGCTTGTGTATTCAATACATCATTTTTCCAATTCAAGTTCAGGCATATTTCCCTTTCCCTTCCCCCTACGCCACCCCTCCCCATCCCAGGTCATGCATTCTGCCATAACTGTCCTGCTTCTTTCTCTCATTTTTTTTTTCATTTTTTAGCAATACGTGATAATTTATGAGTACAAGCATCCTTCATGTAAAACCAATTTGCAGGCAGTTGTGCCCAAACCCACACAGTCCCTTGGTCCCACCATCCAGCGGGGGGGGGGGGGAGCTTGTATGTTCAATCACATTGATCAAATGAGTGTCCAGACTATATTGGTGTAGTTTCACCATTCACCCCAATCACAGCCCTTACATTCTACCACGCTCCCTCTTCCTCAGATTGTTCCCTAGGCTCCGAAAAGGGGCACAGGTGGATGAGAAGCAAAACTTTCTCTGGACCTGTTGTCTTGGACTCTGGTCAATTCTAGCTGTTTCCTTTCATGGGCTTACAGTTGGTCCAGGAATAATCTTTTGATTCTACTAATGAAGCACAAGCAATTAGATATATAGGTATTTAAAAAGTACTAATTGTTATGGTAGGTTACTTTGGTACAGACACAGATGTTTGGATGATATGTTAATCCATGAATTACATTTTTTTTCTGTTAAATATGACAGGGACTTACAACATCTCCTAACCATTAGCGGATGTAAGCTTGTGGCATCAGCCATGGGTTATTCCTCCAAGGAGAGAGCCAATAGGCAATTAGATTTGGGATATACAGGTATATGGCTGCCTCTGCTGCACAGTATTTCCAGGAAGGTGAGGTATAGCTGGTGCTGATGGAGGAGCCTTGCTTGACTCAAGGAGACCTATATTTGCTTTATTGGTTTAGTGGCCTTTGGTAACACGCTCTGGTATTCAAGAGACCATCTGTACACTTGCAAGTGTGGTCTCAATACATCTTTTCCATGTTTACATCAGGTCTTCGACAGCAGGGACTTATCTCCTCTCTTCTTGCAGGTATCCTGGTTTAGAGGCAAGGAGCCTTTACCTCTTGTGGGGGCTTGGATCCCCTGGCCAACATCTCCTTGGTAGAATAATCCATTGCTGATGCCAGAGCTCCTGTATTAATATATTTTGCTTAAGTGCATAGCTTAAGCTTTGAAAAACTTTGAAAAGAACCAGAAAAAGATACAGGGCAGGAATGGCAGGGTGCAGGAACTTGGGTAGGGTGGGGGCATGGAAGGGGAGATGACTCTAGATTGGAATGAGAAAAGATATATGAAATGCATAAAACTTCAATAAGAATGTTTTTTTAAAAGTGAGAATTGGTACTAGCATCCACAAATGAGGGTAACCATAGTCGTTTTGGGTTTTTCTTTTTTTGTGGGGGGGGGGACTGTATTACTCCACTTAGCATAATGGCTTCTAGTTCTATCCATTTACCTGCAAAGTTCATGATGCTGTCTTTCCATACCATTGTATAGAATTCCATTGTGTAGCTGTACCACATTTTCTTTATCCAGTCATCAGCTGAGGAACATTTGGGTTGATTCCAGCTCTTCACTATTGTGAAGAAAGTTGCAATAAACATGGATGTGCATGTATCCCTGTGATAGGCTGTCTTGTGGGTATATAGCCAGGAGTGGTTTGTCTGGGTGTCAGGTGGTAGGCTCATTTTGAATCTTTTAAGAGTTCTCCACACTGCTTTCTATAGGGGTTGCATGAGTTTGCATTCCCAGCAGTAGTGGATGAGTGGTCCCCTTTCTCCACAACATCTCCAGCATTTGGTAACCTTTGTTTTTTTGGTCAGAGCTAGTCTTGATGGAGTAAGATGAAATCTTAAGGTGGTTTTAATTTGCATTTCCTTAATTATTAGTGATGTTGAACACTTTTTAAGATGTTTCTCAGCCATCATTACTTCTTCATTTGTAAAGTCTCTGTTCAGCTCTTGTCTCCATCTTTTGAGTGGGTTTGTTTTCTTCCTCCTTTGTTTTTTGAATAGTTTATATACTCTGGATGTTAATGCTTTATCAGATGTATCACTGGTGAAGGTTTCCTCCCACTCTGTGGGTTTTCTCTTCATTTCTTTGATTGTTTCTTTTGCTGAACAGAAGCTCTTGAGTTTAATAAGTTCCTGTTTGTCAATTGTTGCCCTAGCAGTTTTTTGGTGGAATTTTTTGGATCCTTTATGTATAATATCATTTCATTTGTAAATAGAGATAATTTAACCTCTTCTGATTAGTACTGCTTTAATTTCCTTCTCTTTTCATATTGCTCTTGCTAGGGTTTCAAGCACTATATTGAAAAGGAATGGTGATAGAGGACAACCTGTCTGGTTCCTGATTTTAATGGGAATACTTCCAGCTTTCCTCCATTTAGAATGATGTTGACTGTGGCTTTGTTGTATATAGCTTTAATGATTATGAGGTTTGTTCCCTCTAGACCAATTCATTCTGGAACTTTTAACATGAATGCATGTTGGATGTTGTTAAAGGCCTTTTCTGCATCTATTTATATGACCATGTGATTTTCATCTTTAAGTCCATTTATATGTTTTATGACATTTATTGACATATATATTGAACCATCCCTACATCTCTAGAATAAATCATGGTGCATGATATTTTTGATGTGCATCTGTATGCAGTTTGCAAATATTTTGTTGAGGATCTTTGCATCGATGTTCATTAAGAATATCGATCTATGGTTTCCTTTCTTTGTTGTATTTTTACTTGATTTTGGTATTAGAGTAATACTGGCTTTATAGAAGGACTTTTGGAGTTCTCCCTCTGTTTCTGTGTTTTTGAATAGTTTGTACAGTATTGGTTTTAGGTCTTCTTGAATGTCTGGTAGAATTCTGCCTTGAAGCCATCTAGGCCTGGGCATTTTTCAGTCAGGAGGTTTTGTATTACTGTTTCAATTTCCTCACTTGATATGTGTCTGTTTAAGTTGTTTACCTCTTCATCTTGGTTTCACTTTGTTTGTTGGCCATGACTCTAGAAATTCATCCATTTTTTTTATCTTTTTTAATTTAATGGAGTATAGATTTTTAAAGTATCCTCTTACAATGTTCTGGAATTTTTGGTGTCTATTGTACTGTTTCCCCTCTTATCTCTTATTTTGTAAATTTGGATTTACTCTTTCTTTTGGTTAGTTGGGACAAGGGTGTGTCAACTGTGTTTAACCTATCAAAGAGGCAGCTCTTAGATACATTGATTTTTCTGTATTGTCTTCTTTGTTTCTATTTCATTAATTTCTCCTCTGATTTTTGTTATTTATTCTCCTATACTTAGTTAAGGTTTTGTTTCTCCTTGCCTTTCCAAATTCTTGAGTTGTGCTGTTCAATATTTTACTTGTGCTCTCTCTGATTTTTTAGTGTAGGCACTAAGAGCCATGAATTTCCCTCTTAGGACTGCCTTTAATATGTCCAAGAGGTTCTGTTGCATTGTATTCTCATTTTTATTTAGTTCCAGGAATATTTTTATTTTTCTTAATTTCTTCTTTGATACATTAATCATTCAGAAGTGTATTGTTTAATTTCCATGAGTTCATGTGGTTTCTAGAGATTCTTTTGCTGTTGCTTATAAACTTTATTGCACTGTGATTTGATAGAATGCATGGAATTATTTGAATTAGTTGAGTTTTGTTTTGTGTCCCAGAATGAGATCAACTTTAGAAAAATTTGCATGGGCTGCTGACTAGAAAATGAATTCTTTTCTGAGTGTGTGGAATATTCTACAGATGTCCATTAGGTCCATTTCCTTTTTTTTTTGTATTTTTTATTGATGCTTTGTGTATTTCATACATCATTTTCCAATTCAGTTCAGGCATATTTCCCCTTCCCTTCCCCCCATCCCACCTCATCCCATCCCAGATCATGCATTCTGTCATAACTGTCCTGCATCCTTCTCTCATTTTTTTTCCATTTTTTAGCAATAGGTGATAATTTATGAGTACAAGCACCCTTCATGTAAAACTTATTTGCAAGCAGTTGTGCCCAAACCCACACAGTCCCTTGTCCCACCATCCAGCCGGGGGGTGGGGGGGGCTTGTATGTTCAATCAAGTTGATCAAATGATTGTCCAGGCTATATTGCTGTAGGTTCACCATTCACCCCAATCACAGCCCTTACATTCTACCACACCCCCTCTTCCGCAGATTTTTCCCTAGGCTTAGACAAGGGGCACAGGTGGATGAGAAGCAAAACAGTCTACTTTCTCTGGAGCTGTTGTCTTGGACTCTGGTCACTTCTGGCTGTTTTCTTTCATGGGTTGACAGTTTGTCCAGGAATAACCTTTCGATCCTACTAATGAAGCACAAGCAATTAGATATATAGGTATTTAAGCAGCACTAATAGTTATGGTAGGTTACTTTGGTATAGACACATATGTTTGGATGATATGTTAATCCATGAATTACATTTTTTCCTGTTAAATATGACAGGGTCTTACTGTGGCTTATAACATCTCCTAACCTGTAGAGGATGTAAGCTTGTGGCATCAGCCATGGGTTATTCCTCCAAGGAGAGAGCCAATAGCCAATTAGATTTGGGATATAGAGGCATATGGCTGCCTCTGCTGCACAGTATTTCCAGGCAGGTGAGGTGTAGCTGGTGCTGACGGAGGAGTCTTGCTTGACTCAAGGAGACCCATATTTGCTTTATTGGTATAGTGGCCTTTGGTAACACTCTCTGGTATTCTCAAGACCATCTGTACACTTGCATGTGTGGTCTCAATACATCTTTCCCATGTTAATGTCAGGTCTTCGACAGCAGAGACTTATCACCTCTCTTCTTGCAGGTATTCCAGTTTAGAGGCAAGGAGCCTTTACCTTTTGTGGGAGCTGGCCAACATCTCCTTGGTAGAATAATCCATTGCTGATATCAGAGCTCCTGCATTAATATATTTTGTTTAAGTGCATAGCTTAAGGAGACTTTAGTATTATCTTTGATTCTGAATAGAGAATAACCCTTTTCACAGTTCCTATGTCTATTAGTCAATTCAAGAAGGCAGTTTTACCGGCTTTATAAGTGATTACCTCATAATAGTTGTCTCCACTTTACAGTTGGAGAACGACATCATCATCATATTTCTCCTTGTTCTATGGTGGGGGGGGAGGTAAGAAAGTTGTATTAAAACCTTTGCGGCTCGTAGAAGGTAAGTTTCGTTAGGACTCATTATACATAGTTGTTACAAGCAGGATCCACAGAGGGTTTTGATGTTTGTAGCAATCTGAGGCTTTTCTTCCTTTCAATGTTTGGACGGGCCAACCTTTCTGTTGGCACTTTCTGGTACATCCTACTCGATGCAAAGCTGTATCTTTTCTTTCTCAGCCGTTAAGTTGGTGACATTTTGAGCTGTTGGAACAAACAAATCTTTTCCCAGTTAGTTTTAAGATTTGAATTGCAAGGTTTTTGACAGAAAGGTTTTATTTCTGTCTGTATACCCCCCAATTTTTTTCTTTTTTTGTGGGGGGTTTGTTTTGTGACCCATGAGTCTCCAGAAGGCAGTTGTATTATACATACCTATAGGGTGGAATCAAGGCACAGCTTTCATCAAATTCACCCATGCTGTTTTGGGTGACTGTATGTGATTAACTTGGGGAGCAAACTTAATTTTTTTGTTAAGTCATCTTATAGGTGAAAGAGAATGCTACAAGGTGATACCGTACAACAGAAAAATTATAGAGAACATTTGTATGTGCCAATCCCAAGTTATTGTTATACAGAGTTTATGTAGAACAAACCTGGACAACAGCAATTTATATCTCCGTTTAACTCAGATGCATTACTGTTTTTATCAGAGCCTGTAAACCAATGTTGTTTCATATACACATATTTACTTTTACTGAGTCCTAAGCCACCATGTAACCTGTATACAGTGTCTGGGCAAAACTGGATACTTGCTGAACTCACATTAAATATGCATTAATCGAATACACACTCGTGTCCCTCTCCCACCACTCCCGCCCTTGCCAATTCACCATTTCAGTTAGTTTTCTGATGCAGTCTTTCTGTTGTTGTTCTTTTACTACGCATGCCTCTCCATGAGAAATATTTATATCTGCACTATTGGCACTAGCAACCACATATGAGGGAAACCATTTGTCATTTGTTTTTCTGGGACTGTGTTACTTCACTTAACATAATGTTTTTTAGTTCCATCCATTTACTTGCAAAGTTCATGATGTTGTCCCTCTTTACCGCAGCATAGAACTCCATTGTATACATGTACCAGATTTTCTCTATCCACTCGTCAGTTGCGGGACACCTGGGCTGGTTCCAGGTTTTTGCTATTGTGAACAGAGCTGCAATAAACATAGCTGTGCATGTACCTCTGCAGTAAGATGAGTCTTGTGGGTATATACCCAGGAGTGGTTTGACTGGGTCAAATGGCAGGCTCATTTTGAGTCTTCCAAGGGTTCTCCACACTGCTTTCCATAGTGGCTGTACCACTTTACATTCCCACCAGCAGTGGGTGAGTGTTCCCCTTTCCCTACAACCTCTCCAGCACTTGGTATCATTCGTGTTCCTGATCCTGGCCAGTCTTATTGGAGTAAGATGAAATCTCAGAGTGGTTTTAATTTGCATTTCCTTAATTATTAGCGATGTTGAACATTTCTTAAGATGTTTCTTGGCCATCTCTAATTCCACCTCTGTGAAGTCTCTATTCAGATCTTTGCTCCATCTTTTGAGTGATTCATTTGTTTTCTTTCTTCTTTGTCTTTTGAGTAGCTTGTATACTCTGGAAATTAATGCTTTGTCAGATGTATCTGCAGTGAAGGTTTCCTCCCACTCTGTGGGTTTACTCCTCACTTCCTTTATTGCTTCCTTTGATGTACAGAAGCTTTTGAGTTTAATGAGGTCCCATTTGTCAATTGTCGATCTTATT
>VZQC01014885.1:2142109-2259376 GCA_009823505.1 Rhizomys pruinosus
TTTTTTTTTTTTTTTTGGATTATTGACTTGTCTAGGTTCCCTTTTGTCCTCCTTTTTTTTTTGTATTATTGACTTGTCTAGGTTTCAGGTTTTCAATTTTGTTTATATGTTGGCTGTTGGAAGACTAAGTCAGTCTTCTCTTTCTGTTCTGAAGGATCTCCAAAAGGAAGTTCACTTAGATTCTCACCAATTCCCTTTGGCGTGGGGTGGGGGAGGGATTGCGCACCTGACCTAGCCTGCACACCAGTACCTCTGGTGTGCAGAGATGGGGTCCTCCGAAAGAGGGCTCAGAGTCGAGACCCTCTTCCAGCCACCACTGTGCCAGCCTTGCCCACGTGAATTATGGCATCCTGCCTGCGACTCAGGAGCCCATCCACAAGACTGCCTGCCAGGAGGAGAGCAGAAGTAAACACGACCCTCTGTTCACTCTGCAAAGACAAAGCGTGGTCCCTCCAAGATGGAGACCCCCTAAAGTGGGCTCAGCATTGAGACACTCTTCCAGCCGCCCCTGTGCCAGACCACCCTAGCTGTACCTGCCCTGCCCGCATGAGTTATGGCATCATGCCTGTGATTCAGGAGTCCGCCCACATGGCCGCCCACCGGGACCAGAGCAGAAATAAACTCGACCCTCTGTTCAGTCTGCAAAGGAAAAGCGTGGTCCTTCCCAGATGGTGACCCCTGAAAGAGGGCTCAGAGTCGAGACTCTTCCATCTGCCCCCGTGCCAGGCCTGCCCACGTGAGTTATGGCGTCCTGTTTGCGATTCAGGAGCCTGCCCACAAGGCCACCCGCCAGGACCCGAGCAGAAGTAAACACAACCCTCTTTTCACTCTGCAAAGGCAAAGCGTGGTCCCTCCGAGATGTGGACCCCCGAAAGAGGGCTCAGAGTTGAGACCCTCTTTCAGCCGCCCCTGTGCCAGACCACCCCAGCTGTGCCTGCCCTGCCCACGTGAGTTATGGCCTCCTGCCTGAGACTCAGGATCCGGCCCACAAGGCCACCTGCCGGGACCAGAGCAGAAGAAAACATGAACCTCTGTTCACTCTGCAAAGGCAAAGCGTGGTCCCTCCGAGACGGGGATCCCCAAAAGAGGGCTCAGAGTCAAGACCCTCTTCGAGCCTCGCCTGTGCCAGACCATGCCAGCTTTACCTGCCCTGCCCGTGTGAGTTATGGCGTCCTGCCTGTGACTCAGGAGCCTGCCCACAAGGCTGCCTGCCGGGACCAGAGCAGAAGTAAACATGATCCTCTGTCCACTCTGCAAAGGAAAAGCGTGGTCCCTCCGAGACAGGGACTCCCGAAAGAGGGCTCAGAGTCGAAACCCTCTTCCATCCACCCCTGTGCCAGCCCTGCCTGCGTGAGTTATGGCATCCTGCCTGCGACTCAGGAGCCCGCCAAGGCCGCCCGCCGGGACCAGAGCAGAAGTGAACACGACCCTCTGTTCACTCTGCAAAGACAAAGTGTGGTCCCTCCAAGATGGGGACCCCAGAAAGAGGGCTCAGAGTCGAGACCCTCTTCCAGCCACCACTGTGCCAGACCACCCCAGCTGTACCTGCCCTGCCTGCATGAGTTATGGCGTCCTGCCTGCGACTCAGGAGCCCACCCACAAGACCGCCCGCCGGTACCCGAGCAGAAGTAAACATGACCCTCTGTTCAGTCTGCAAAGGCAAAGTGTGGTCCCTCCGAGACGGGGACCCCCGAAAGAGGGCTTAGAGTTAGAACCTTTACCAGCCACCCCTGTGCCAGCTCTGCCTGCATTAGTTATAGCTTCCTGCCTGCGACTCAGGAGCCCACCCACAAGGCTGCCTGCCGGGACCAAAGCAGAAGTGAACACGACCCTCTGTTCACTCTGCAAAGGCAAAGCGTGGTCCCTCCGAGATGGGGACCCCGAAAGTGGGCTCAGAGTCGAGACCCTCTTCCAGCCGCCCCTGTGCCAGACCACCCCAGCTGTACCTGCCCTGCCTGCTGTGAGTTACGGCTTCCTGCCTGCGACTCGGGAGCCTGCCCACAAGGCCGCCTGCTGGGACCAGTGCAGAAGTAAACACGAACCTCTGTTCACTCTGCAAAGGAAAAGCGTGGTCCCTCCGAGACGGGGATTCCCGAAAGAGGGCTCAGATTCGAGACCCTCTTCCAGCTGCCCCTGTGCCAGACCACGCCAGCTGTACCTACCCTGCCCGTGTGAGTTATGGCGTCCTGCCTGTGACTCAGGAGCCTTCCCACAAGGCTGCCTGCCGGGACCAGAGCAGATGTAAACATGACCCTCTGTCCACTCTGCAAAGGTAAAGTATGGTCCCTCCGAGACAGGGACCCCCAAAAGAGGGCTCAGAGTCGAAACCCTCTTCCAGCCACCCCTGTGCCAGCCCTGCCCATGACTCAGGAGCCCGCCCACAAGGCCACCTGCCGGGACCAGAGCAGAAGTAAACAGGACCCTCTGTCCACTCTGCAAAGACAAAGCCTTGTCCCTCCTAGACGGGGACCCCCAAAAGAGGTCTCAGAGTCGAGACCCTCTTCCAGCTGCCCCTGTGCCAGCCCTGCCCACATCAGTTATGGCATCCTGCCTGTGACTCAGGAGCCCGCCTACAAGGCCACTCGCCAGGACCAGAGCAGAAGTAAACACGACTCTCTCTTCACTCTGCAAAGGCAAAGCATTGTCCCTGAGACGGGGACCCCCTATAGAGGGCTCAGAGTCGAGACCCTCTTCCAGCCGCCCCTTTGCCAGCCCTGCCCGTGTGAGTTATGGCGTCCTGCCTACGACTCAGGAGCCCGCCCACAAAGCCGCCTGCCTGGACCAGAGCAGAAGTAAACACGACCATCTGTTCACTCTGCAAAGACAAAGTGTGGTCCCTCCGAGATGGGGAGCCCCAAAAGAGGGCTCAGAATCGAGACCCTCTTCCAGCCACCCCTGTGCCCATCCTGCCCATGTGAGTTATGGTGTCCTGCCTGCAGGTCCATTTCCTGTAAGTTTATTTAATTCGTATGTTTCTGTTTATTCTTTGTCCAGTTGACGAGTCTATTGAAGAGAGTAGGGTATTACAGTTACCTACTGTTATTGAATTAGGGTTAATCTGTGTTTTTTAGTCCTGGAGTAATGTTTTATTGTTTTGTTAGTTTTATTTTTGGTCTTTTTGAGACAAGGTCTCCCTGAACTGTCCTGGAACTCACTGTGTAGACCATGCTGGTCTTGAACTCAGACAGATCTGTCTGCCTCTGCCTCCCAAGTGTTGGGATTAAAGGCGTGCACCACCATGTACTGCCTTGGAGTACTGTTTTTATGAAATTGGGTACACCAGAATTTGGTCCATATATGTTCATGATTGTAATATCTTCTTGGACAACTGTTCCTTTGATTGAAGTGACCCTCTTTATCTCTTTTGACTTGTTTTGATTTGAAGTCTATTTAGAGAGATATTGGAATTTCTTTTTAGACCCATTTGCCTGGAATATTTTTTCCATCCTTTCACCCTAACATAGTGTCTATCCTTGAAGGTGAGATAAGTTTCTTGAAGACAACACAAAGTTGGTTTTTCTTTTTGATCCACTCTGCTAGATTGTATCTTTTGTCAAGGGAATAGAAGCCAGTGATATATCATATTATTTAAAGGTGTGTATTAGATATTGTTATTTGAATTTCTTTTTGTTTGTGGACCTATTTTGTGTTTCCAGTATTATAGTGTCCTTTGTTTTCTTTCTGTAACCATTGACTATATGCATTCACGTATTCAGTCCTTTGTATTGTTTCCAGTATTCTTTGTAGAGTTGGTTTTGGTAGACATAAAATCTTTCAGCCTATTCATGTCATGAAAAATTTTCTGTTCATCTTCAACCTTGATAGACAATTTTCCTAGCTAGAGTATTTGGGGTTGACATCCATGGTAGTTTACTACTGGCAATACTTTGGTCCAGGCTCTTCTGCCTTTCCTGGTTTGCATTGAAAAGTCACCTGTGATTCTGATGGGTTTTCCTTTACATGTAACTTGTTTTTCTCTAGCAGCCTTCAGTACCCTCTCTTTTTTTCTGTATATTTAATGTTTTAATTATGATATTTAGTGGGAATTTTCTGTTCTTGTCGTGTCTAGTTGGTGTTCTATATGCTTCTGGAATCTCTATAAGTAAGTCTTTCTTTAATTTTAGGAAGATTTCTTCCACAATCATGTTGAATATGTGTTCAATGCCATTGGCCTGAGGTTCTTCTCGTTGTATGCCTATAATTCATAAATTTAGTCTTGTTGGCTTGTCCCATAATTCCTGCATTTTCCATTCTTTTTTTTTTAATTTTCCATAGTCTTTGCTTGAGTCTCCAGATCTTCAACTTCATCATCCAGTCTTGATATTCTGATTTCTGTTTCATTCATTATGCTTGTGAGGCTTTCTGCTGTTGTTTCTAATTGGCTAATAGGGTTTTTCTGTTTCATGTTCATTTTGAGCTGTTTGTATTTTCTTTAAGTTCTTCGATCATGCTTATCACTGTTCTTTAAAATTCTGAGTCCAGTTGTTCCTTGGAATGGTTCTAATTGTAGTGTACATCTGGAGGAGGAGTGTGTTTTAGGGGGACATATTCTCTTGTTTTTTCATATTATTTGTGGTTTTGCACTGCCATTTGGATATATGGATATTATTTGTTGGTTATCTGACCATTACCTCCTTGTGTTTGGCTTTTAATTGATTTTTTGTATGTTTATATTGTTAATGTAGCTTGATTACTTTTTGTTTCAAGTCCTATGTGGTCTGTCCAGCAGCTCTGGAACCAAGGAAGATGGAGGTTTGGAGTACCTGAGTTTGTGCTTAGCAATCTGTGCTAGGGTATTTAGCAGGTCTAGGTTAAGGAGATAAACCTGAGGTCTAAGGTGGAAAATTTTGTGCCTGCCTGTGTGGTAGGGCTGCAGGATGAGGGTGGGGAGAATGAGAGGAACTACATAAAGAGAAAAGCAGGTTCTGATTTACCAGCATCTTAGGAAGGGTAAGAATGTTCAGCATGTCACTGTGCTTGGAGAGATGGGGTTTGGTGTCACCTGAAGGAGGACTCAGCCGCCTATGCTAGGATAGTTAGCTAGTTGGGGATAGTTAGTCCAGAGAAGGAATTGGTATCTGGGGTGAGGGGAGGATCCTAGGCTTGGTGAGGACAGGTTGGGGATGCGGGAGAGGACCTAAATAGAAAGGCTGTTGAGTTGGTCCTCCCAGGGGCAGCTCTGGGAAGCCCCTCAGTGCTACTGAGGTTAGGGGGAAGGACCACCTGAAGGGGTGCTTAGCAACCTGTGCTAGGGAGTTTAAGTCTAGGTTAGGGAGCTAGATCAGACATCTAAGGTGGGAAATTTGGTGCCTGCCTGTGTCCCAGGCTGGCAAGATATGAGGGTGGGGAGGATGAGAGGAACGGAATACTGAGAAAAGTAGGCTCTGACTTGCCAGTGTCCTAGGTGAGGTAAGACTGGCCGGCAGGTCAAGGGACCAAAAAGATGGGGTTTGGGGTCACTTGAAGGAGGACTCAGCCACCTATGCTAGGGTGGTTAGCTAGTCGGGGTTAGGGAATTAGCCCAGAGAAGGAATTATGGTGTCGATGAGGGATCCTAGGCTCAGTGAGGATAGCAGAAGAACTTTGACACAGACACTAAAGCCTTTTTTTTTTGTAAACAAGTTGCATTTGAAACCTTACCAAATGTTTCAGGACTCTTTTCCTAAGGAGATATGCTCTTTTAGGAATTGTGCTGTGACCCCATGTCTCCATGTGAACAGGCCCTTTCTTTCCCTTCTGAGACATCACTCTGGTTTACTCTGAGGACCTGGGGAAAGTTTGATCCTCAGACCCTGATGGAAGCATTTGTTGTGTTCCAGGTCCTCGGCTCGCAGTGCAGCTGCCACCTCTCCTTGCTTTTCTCCCTCCTTCCCAATCATCCATCATCTTCTTGAGGCCTGTGGTGGATGCTGCAACAAAGGCCTGGCCCTGAAGATGGACAAGTCTCCGTTCTTTACTATTTCAAAGCGGCCTCAAATGTGCAGACCACAGTAGAGTATCTGACCTGCTTGCCATAATCAGGCTTTGGACCTAGTACTGACACCTTGGTGCTGCTGAGTCCCCAAACCAAGTTCTCTGTGCTTAGGGTTGGTGATGTTAAACCAACAAGGAGAAGGCCCATCATGTCTCAGGTATCTGGTGACATGCATCAGATAGCCACACAGGGATGCTGCAGCCAGCTGCATCATGGAGACCAAAAATCTCCTTGATTGGGAGTGTTTTAGGGAGAGCTGATAAGAGTACTTTCAAGTTCCCCAACCTGTAAAAGTCTAATCTCCCTGACAAGCATCCAGGCTAGGGGTGTGGCTTAGACTGAATGTCAAATAGCTCACCCAGAGCACAATGTGGTGGGGTTCCAGCTGTGTCTGGCCAGGGCCACTAAGTGGAGGCGAAGCCAAAGTCCAATGAGGTCAACCACCTCCAGGTGGAGTGAGCCAGACCAGAACAGGCATCGTTGAAGCAGCTCTAACATCCAGTATTGAGGGGGCAGAATATAGAGCTGCTGGGGCGACCCCAAGCTTCATCCCTCTCCTTGGACACACGAAGAGCTGAGTGGCCACACTCACCGTGTAGCTAAGAGAGGAGTCAAGGAGGATTCATGGAGAGAGCTCACTCCAGACGGAATATTTAAAAGGCTTGGGAGTGGCCGTGGGGTAGTTCTTTTCAACCACCCAAGGGAGTCAGCTCCTGGCCCTACCCTGCCAACCTTTCTGCAGTCTGCCTTGGGGAAGCTGTGTACACTGGAGTGACCCCCTGTTTGCTTGCCACTTCTATAGTTCTCTACAAAATGGACTTCCTCAACCACATGTTTGTGCACAAACAATGATTGTTACTTCTTGGACATTGGTCTTAATTATTACTTCTTCAACATTGGTCTTTTTTTAGTGAGAAATAAGTGTGGGACTGAAGCTGCTACAGCAAAACCTGGACTGGAGGTCCATGCTGGAGTTTCCTTGTCTCAAGTCCGTGGTTCCTGTCCTAGGTCTTTTGGTGAAAGTCAATTCAATTCAGTGTCTCAAATTTGGAATCCTATATAACAAAATCATCTTCATGACTTAATAAATTATTTTGTTTAACCATACATATTTTCCTATTTTTCTACTACCCATTACTTATTGTTATAAGGCTATTATTCTTCTGTTAATATTTAGATGGTTTTGTTAATTTTGATTATTCCATGGAATTCTTTTTAGAAATGATTTATCTTATTGTTCAAAATTTATTTATTTTTATTTTATATGCATCAGTGTTATGCCTGCATAGCTGCTGGAACTGAAGTAACAGACTGTTATTACCAGCTTTTTGGATGCTGTGATCGAAACTCAGGTCTCCTGCAAGAGCAGCCAATTCTCTTAACGACTGAGCAGTCTCTCCACCCCAAAATGATTTGTTTTAAATGAATTTATGCATATGTGTATTGGTGTGTGTGTGTGTGTGTGTGTGTGTGCATGCGTGTGCATGTTCTTGTGGATTCCAAAGATACCACAATAGGCCTTTTATATTATTCCTGGATCTTGAATTACAATTGATTCAGACCTACCAGTATGGGTCCTGGGAATTGAAAAGGGGATTCTCTGCAAGAGCAGCACCTGATCTTAACTGCTGACACATCTCCCTAGCCATTGGTAATTCTTATTTTTTCCCATTTATTATTATTTTTATTATTATTTTTATTATTAAACATTTTTCCTTGTCTCATACATCATTTAGGTCATACATCATTTCCCAATCAAATATATAGTTGCTTCCCTTTCCATGCCGTCAATCCCAACCAAGTCCCTGCACTCTGCCATGCATATCTTGCATCTTTTTCTGAGTCTTTCTTGAGTTTTTTTTTTCAGTTCTTTTGTTGTTGTTCTCTCCAACTTGTATTGCTACATTATATATACATGTATACATAGTTACATATATGTTCATAAATACATACACATATCACTTGAATTGGAGGATTTTTTCCTAAAAGGTGTAATGTTTTCCTTAAAAAAGTGCTCAAAGGTTCCTCCCTGTAAACCACAACCATCAATCTGGCACTTTTGCTCCACATTGGGGTCTTTCCCTCCCATGGTCCCACAAAATGAAGTCCAGTAAGCACTCATCCTGTCTTAATCCCCCTGCACTGGCCTCCATGATACAGCTCAGGTAGTCCAACAATGGCAGTCTACACTCTGACGAGGCTGACATCCCCTTAGCTCTTTAGTCCACAACCTGGGTATCTCAGTAGTCCCCATCTGGCACTGAAGGTTTGGAAGCTTCTTGGAGAGCCATGAGTCCTCGGTCCATATTGGAAGGCTAAAAAGCTGTGTCTCATGTCTTTGAGGAGTGCCCAAAGTGGTGGCAGCCACAGAGTAGATGCACTTGCCAGTAAGAAGTGGAGAGAGGCCAAACAACAGTACTCTCTCTTTATTCTTTTTGTCATTTTACTAAGATCTCAAGTTCTGTGTCTGCGGTATAGTTTCTTTGGTCTTACTGGTTATTTATATCTGGTTGTACTTTCCTTTTGAATGCTTAAGGCCACACAATCCAGATTAACCAAAATTTTTTTTTCTCAAGGTCAGTTGAGGATCTGTTCCTCAGGGGTCTCTCAGAGTATTTTGGAGGGGGGGAGGTTGGTGGAGAAGGGTGGGAGCCCCTGGCTCATTTCAGCTTTTCATTCACCAGTTCTATACACTCAAGCACAAAAGCAGGTCTTGCTAGACCTGGCTTCCTTTTCTGAAGCATGAGCAGACTTTCCTCTCTGTAGACTGGACACTGGCTGAGGTCCCATCAGTGGCTCTCCAAGACCTCCCTGAACAGGAAGACTGGTGGCCCGCATTTGCAGGACGTTTCAAGAGGTGCCCCCAGGCATAATCCCCTAAGACTTGGTTGACCTCTGAGGGCAAGGAACAAAGTTATCCCTTAGGAACAAAGTTATCCCTTGGGCAAATTGGTATGGGTGTTAAGTATGGTCGTAAAGCACCAAGAAAGGCTAAGTTGCACCAGCTTATTACATTGCACCTATATTAAGATTGTGTCCATTAGCATATTTATTGATTTGCATCTTTCCATTTTAATCCCATATTACTCAAAAATAAAAATTATTCTTAAAGAGAATAATTCTTATTTTTTTTTAAAAACTGATCTTTGCTTAAATAGAATTTTCTTTATAATAGTTTTGGTCAGATGGCTCAGGTGATAAAAAGGCTTGACATGGAATGCTAATCACCCTGAGTTCCATCTCAGGAATGCAAGATGGAATGAGATAAACAATCCTGAATATAGTCCTCTGACCTCTGCACATGCTGTGACTTGGGCACAATGGCAGTGACACATATATCTCATACACACATCTATCCCCACATCCACACACACTAACTATAAATATGACTGAAACAGAATTTCATAATACAATTAGGAGCACAGATATAACACCTGGAGAATGGACCTGGGGAGACAGCTCAGTGGGTAAGAGCTCTGAGTTCACAGGCTTGAGGACCTGAGGCCAGATGCCCAACATGCATGTGCAAGGCAGGGATGGTCAGATTGCCCAGTGCCTTGAACCCTAGTGCTGTGATTCAGAGATGAGAAGGTCACTGGAACTTGCTTGCTATCAGCGTACCTTCAGGTTCCATTGGAGAGGGACCCTGTTGGCTTGGATCATTTAAATTAAAAAGTATAGTTTTCCTTTGCTTCCGTTGTCTCCCCTTTCCATGCTCATGGATTGGGAAAATAAATATAGTAAAAATGTCCATTCTACCCAAACTCGTATATAGATTTAATGCAATCACAATCAAAACCCCCAAGAGCTTCTTCACAGGCTTAGAAAAAAATCCACAATTTCATTTGGAAAATCAAAATACCCCAAATAGCCAAAACAACCCTGAGCGAAAAGAGCAATACAGGGGGGATCTCTACCAGATATCAAACTATTCTACAGGGCTATAGTCATAAAAACAGCTTGGTACTGGCACAAACACTGACCAGTTGACCAGAGGAATAAAACTGAAGATCCAAACCTGAGCACATACAATTTCACCCACCTCATAGTTGACAAGGGGGCCAAGAAGACACAATGGAGGAAAGACAGCATATTCAGTAAGTGGTGTTGGCAAAACTGGATCACCACCTATAGAAGAATGGAATTAAACCCTTACCTCTCACCCTGTACAAAAGTCAATTCCAGATGGATCACAGACCTCAACGTGAAACCCAAAACTCTGGACGTAATAGAAGAAAAACTTGGCAGCAGACTACAAGACATAAGCTTAGGAAAAGACTTCCTAAATCAGACAGCAGCTGCACAAGAAATAAGTTCGACAATTGACAAATGGGACCTCATTAAACTCAAAAGCTTCTGTACATCAAAAGAAACAATCAAGGAAGTGAAGAGAAAACCCACAGAGTGGGAGGCAAACTTCACTGCAGGTACATCTGACAAAGCATTAATTTCCAGAGCATATAAGCTACTCAAAAAACAAAGAAGAAAGAAAACAATGAATCACTCAAAAGATGGAGCAAAGAACTGAATAGACACTTCACAGAGGAGGAATTACAGATGACTGAGAAACATCTTAAAAACTGTTCAATGTCACTAATAATTAGGGAAATGCAAATTAAGACCACTCTATGATATCATCTCCGATAAGACTGGCCAAGATCAAGAAAACAAATTATATCAAGTGCTCGACAGGTTGTGGGGAAAGGGGAACACACATCCATTGCTGGTGGGAATGTAAACTTGTACAGCCACTATGGAAAGCAGTTTGAAGAACACTTGAAAGTCTCAAAATGAGCTTGCCATTTGACCCAGTATATACCCACAAAACTCATCTTACTGCAGGAAAACATGCACATCTATATTTATTGCAGCTCTGTTCGCAATAGTGAAAAGCTGGAACCAACCCAAATGCCCGTCAACAGATGAGTGGATAGAGAAAATGTGGTACATGTACACAATGGAGTTCTATTTAGCAGTAAAGAAAGACAACATCGCGGCTGGAGAGATAGCCTAGCAGTTAAGAGCACCGACTGCTCTTGCAGAGGACCTGGGTTGGTCCCCAGTACCCACATGTCGGGTAAGAATTGTCTCCAATTCCAGTTGTAAATATTTCTTGTGGAGTGGGATGCATATTAAAAGAACAACAACAGAAAGACTGCATCAGAAAACTGACTGAAATGGTGAATCAGGAGGGGTGGGAGGGCTGGGAGAGAGACACCATTCTATATTCGATTAATGTATATTTAATTAATGTGAGTTCAATAAGTATCCAATTTTTCCCAGACTCTGTCTACAGGCTACATGGTGTTTTAGGACTTAGTAAAAGTAAATATGTGTATATTAAACAACTTTGGTTTAAAGGATTTGATAACGGTAATGCATCTGAGTTAATTGGAAATATAAATTGTTGTTGTCTACATTTGTTTTACTTAAAATGTGTATAAAAATAACTTTGGGATTGGCACATACAAATGTTCTCTATAAATTTTCTGTCATATACTATCATCTTGTAGCATTCTCTTTTACCCGTAGGATGATTTATCTTAAGGAATTAAGTTTGCTTCCCAAGTTAATGACACACAGTCACCCAAAACAGCTTGGGTGAATTTGATGAAATCTGTGCCTTGATTCCAACCTATAGGTATGTGTACTACAAATGCCTTTTTGAGACTCGTGGATCAAAAAACAAAAACCTAAAATAAAAAGGGGGGATACAGATATATATGAAAGCTTTTTGTCAAAAACTTTGCAATTTAAATCTTTTTTTGGCAGTTCTTTTTTTTATTTTATTTGTTTATTTTTAAGGGATTCTACAATATAACACAGTTGTTTGCAGATAACATTGATGTTATTCAGTTTGCCATACAATTACGTAATTGGTGCATTTTGCAAGTATCTATGTCCAAAATTTGAACAACTCAAGGTTCCCATAGTCCAGTTGGAGAAGCTTGTATGCACAGGCTTGTTGATCAATTAGGAGTCCAGACTATATTCCTGTAGTCTCATGATTCACCCCTATCTCTCTGCAGCCCTTACATTCTACCATGCCTCCTCTTCAGCAATTTGTTCCCTGGGCTTTGGGAAAGGGGCACAAGTGGGTGAGAAGAAAACAGTCTTCTTTCTTTGGAGTTGTCATTTTGGACTCTAGTCTGTTCAGGTTGTTTCCCTTCATGGGTTGACAGCTTTTCCAGCGATACCTTTTCAGTCATACTAACAAAGCACAAGCAATTGGATGTACAGGCATTTAAGCAGTACTAATTATTATGTCAAGCTAAGCTGTGAGCATAGACACAGATGTTGGATGGTATGCTAATCCGCAAACTGTGGTTTGTCTATAAAGGGTGACAAGTTCTTATTGTGGCTTATAACATCTCCTAACCACTAGAGGACATAAGCTTGTGGCATCCACTGAGTTATTCCTCCAATGAGAGAGCTAATAGCCAATTAGATTTGGGATATATATAGACACTTGGCTGCCACTGTTGCACAGTATCTCCAGGCTGTTGAGGTGTAGCTGATACAGACAGAGGAGTCTTGCTTGTCTCAGGGAGACCAATATTTTGCTATTTTGCTTTAGTGTCCTTTGGTAATGCTCTCTGGCAATTCAGAGGCCAGTTGTATGTTAGCAAGTGACGTCTCATAACATTTTTTCATGCTCACACCAGGTCTTTGACAACAGGGACTTACTGCCTTTCTCCTTGCATATATCCCACTTATAGGCAAAAGGCCTTTATAATTTGGGGGGGTGGGTTTGAATCCCCTAGCCAACATCTCCTAGGCAGAATAATTCATTGCTGATGTCAGTGCTTTCCTGTAGTAATATATTTTGCTTAATTACACAGCTTATAAACACTTTACTATTGAATTTGGCTCTAGATAGAGAATTATCCTTTCACAGTTCCTAAAACTAACTATAATAACTATATAATGAGTTACCTTCTAGGTGATACAAAGTTTTAATATGAGAGATTTTCTTACCTCTCCTTAATAGAACAAGGAGGAATATGATGATGATGAGGTTGTTCTCTAATTGTAAATTGGAGCCAACTGTTATAGAGGTAATCTCTTATAAAACTGGTAAAACTGCCTTCTTTAACTGACTAATAGACATAGGAACTGTGAAAAGGATTATTCTCTATTCATATCCAAATATAATACTAAAGTCTCATTAAGCCATGCATTTAAGCAAAATATATTAATACAGGAGAGCTCTGATATCAGCAATGGATTATTCTACCAAGGAGATGTTGGCCAGGGGATCCAAGCCCCCGCAAAAGGTAAAGGCTTCTTGCCTGTAAACTGGGATACCTGCAAGAAGAGAGGCGATAAGGCCCTGCTGTCAAAGACCTGATGTAAGCATGGGAAAGATGTATTGAGACCACACTTGCAAGTGTACAGTTGGTCTCTGGGATACCAGAGAGTGTTACCAAAGGCCACTAAACCAATAAAGCAAATATAGGTCTCCTTGAATCAAACAAGTCTCCTCCATCGGCACCAGCTACACCTCACCTTCCTGGAAATACTGTGCAGCAGTGGCAGCCATATGTCTGTATATACCAAATATAATTGGCTATTAGCTCTCTCCTTGGAGGAATAACCCACGGCTGATGCCACAAGCTTACATCCTCTAGTGGTTAGGAGATGTTATAAGCCACAGTAAGACCCTGTCATATTTTACAGTAAAAATGTAACTCATGGATTAACATACCATCCAAACATCTGTGTCTATACCAAAGTAACCTACCATAACAATTAGTACTGTTTAAATACCTATATATCTAATTGCTTGTGCTTCATTAGTAGATTGAAATGTTATTCCTGGACAAACTGTCAGCCCATGAAAGGAAACAGCCAGACCAGAGTCCAAAACGACAGCTCAAGAGAAATCTGTTTTGCTTCTCATCCACCTGTGCCCCTTTCGTAAGCCTAGGGAACAATCTACAGAAGAGGGGTCATGGTACAATGTAAGGGCTGCGATTGGGGTGAATGAGGAAACTACAACAATATAGACTGGACACTTATTTGATCAACTTGATTGTACATACAAGCCCCTCCAGCTGGATGGTGGGACCCTTGGGCTGTGTGCGTTTTGGCACAACTGCTTGCAAATTGGTTTTACATGAAGGATGCTTGTACTAATAAATTATTACTTATTGTTAAAAAATGAAAAAAATGAAGTAATAGAAGAAGGAAAAAAGGAAACGAAATCCATATTTTTGTTGTATAAGAAGCTCATCTTATCTTCAAGGGTATGAACTACCTTAGGGTGAAAGTCTACAAAAAAAATCAAGCAAATAGAGTTGGAGGTTCTCACCCAATTTCTAGGATTTTGTCTGGCTTGAGCTCATATGAGACTTTGGCATGCTGACCTGACAGCATCATTGTGTATTTCTCCAAGTATTTTCCCAGCTCTGGAAAATTCTTTGTCCTTTCAGCCATCCAAAACCACTGGCTGTTGCATTCTGTCTGCCCCCTCTTCCACAATGCTCCCTGAGCTTTGTTAGCAAGGTTATTTTATCATCATCATCTCTGTGTGTCGGGGGGGGGTTGGGCTAGAACACAGGTCACAGAACATTATGGAGGTGAGAGGAAAACTTTCAAACTTTGTACTCGTACAGTGGGTTACAGGGATCATCCAATGCTTCCACTGCGGCAAGTGCTTTTATAATCTGAACTATTTCTCTGGCCTTTGATTATAGAGTTCTTAGGGTGGAAGTCTGTGAAGGGCAGCACTAACAATACAGGATAACCTCCCAATCCTCCAAGTTCCCAGAGAACCTTCTTGTCCCTGACCACCTGCATCTCACAGTTCACTTCTTTCCCAGCCACACCATATCTGTGTCCCTCCATATACAGCTGGCTTTCCATGATGTTGCTGTTCCCAACACTAAGAGATACAGGCCAAATGCTCCTATAAGATATGTGTCAGCCTAGTTCACAGGCAGTTTTCTTTAGCTATGCACAAGGCATCATAGATATGTAGGCTAGCTCAAGAAGTGAGGGACCAGAGTTCATTTTCCAGAACCACAAGGAAGTGGTGTGGGTAAAAGAAAAAGCAGGAGAAAATTCACAGACTCTTGATCTTGCATACTGATTGTGAAGAGAGAAGAAAACTGAATAGTTCTACCATAGCAGGCTAAGTTAGGATCAGGTATGGACTAAGCTCATATGCCTAGCAGGGTAGAACTGAATAATGCATTGCCTAGATACAAGCTACATTGATCTGGGCAAGACTTTGTTGTGTGTTAATGTAAGGCCCCCAGAGATTGGACAGCCAAGTCTATTGGCCTACAAGGACCAAATGCCCCAGAGCTACCACAGGAAAGATCAGAAGACTGTGAAATTCCCCCAGTAGCCTGACAGATTCCATTTACATTCATCGACAAGTGGGGAACCCGCAACATCATACCGGAGTTAGCAGTGCTGCAAGTAAGAGCCTCATCATTACCTCTAAAGGTTCCTCACTATGCAGACATTGCAGAAGTGCTGTGGAAAGTATATGGACAAGGATGTAAAGATGCTCATATACAAAACCATGAAATGAGGTCTGGTCACAGAGAAATCCTGAGGGAATATTACCAATACAGACTCTGGAAAAAGGACGGTGGTGGTTGAGAAAGGGGAAACAGCTCAAAGGCCACAAGGACAGGGCCATCAGGATGTGTGGAAGGACTTGAGAATATCTAGCAGCAACATTGCAACAAGATCAGGGACACAGGTGCTGTCCCTGTACCCATGATCAACAGGACTCTGAACGGGGATGTCCTGTGGAGAGAAAAAATCTACCTGATTTCAAGGCAGCCACTGCAGGCCAGGTTGCCCGCCTAACATCCAGAGGACAGACAGCAGGAGGAGATACATCAAGGAGAATATGAATTAGTAGTGAGCTAAGGAAAGGGAGCCCAGCATCAGTTCTCTAGAGGAAAGGCATTCCTCCAGAGGAAACTGACAGCTGGGCCTGAGGTCCTCTGGAGGGAAATCCCAGATACACAGGCCTAAGACCCAGGCCTTGTAGTTGTCCAAAGACTAGCATTTGGAATTCAGCCACAGCTATGCCAGAAGGCTACTACAGCCCTGGCTCAAAAACACAATAAATGAGAAAAGAAGAAAAACCAGTCAAAAATGGGAAAAGAAGACCACAGAAGAACTGGGAGTACCACACACTCTGTGGAACCCTGGAGCAATTTTCTAGCAAGACCTCTTCTCAATCCCAGAGGGATCCTTAGGGGTTGGGCTTTCCCACAGGCAGATGAACTCCTGAAACTTGAATTCTCTTCCTCCATACTCTTTAAGGACTGAACTGAGGCCTCAAGGCTCAGACTTCAGGCCATACTCTGCTGAATTACCAAGGTCCATCTGCTACAGATAACTCCCCCCTCCCCCCAGCACCCTCCTTTTCTCTTTCCTGTCCATTCTGGAGGGCCCTCCTGAGACTATGGCCATTGTGTCCCTCCAGGAAATTTCCCGGGGCATCAGAGTGGTGGCGAGTGTTCCCTCATCCACGTCTTCTCCTGTAACCATGGGTCTCTGACTGTTCCTTGAGAACACCCCATTTCTGAGCTATCTTATAAAAGAAGGACTTTATGAAACCTGTATCTTGAATTCTCAGATAAGAGCTACTTCCATTGTCTCTAGACACCTTGCAGCCTTGGATCGTCTCTCACCCACACTTAGGACACCTGTGCACCCTAAGATGCAGGTGGTTTCCCCAGATGCTGCAACTCATAACAGCAAGAAACTGAGGATCCTTGGGACAGCCTCCTGTATGGGCCTCAGCCTAAGTCACAGCCATTACAAACCCGTCCCTTCACACTGCATCAGAGTTTAGTAAGTTAGCTCTGTGACTGCCCATTGTTTCATTAGTTCACAAATCATGGAAATGGAATGTAGATCTCAGGGGTTGAGGAAACTTTCAATATACAATTTGTTGCAGAGGTATTAAGGAGGAGAAAAGAGAAATATTGACTACAGGGCAGGGCTTTCGAGGGACTAAGCCATGTTCCTCAGCAAGGAGAGGAAGATATGAGCTCCAAGCATCTGTGTTCCTACCTGTGAGCACTCAGTGACTTAAGTACTAAGCCTTTAACCCATCTACAAGGAGGCCACAAGGGTCAGGTAATGATGCAACCAAAAATATAAAGGGTGTAGATACTAGCCAGATCCAGTCACCAAGACTGACCAGTGACTGGGGAAAATGGGACATAGTGCCTTACTTTGAGTTTGTGTCAGGGCTGTGTCTTAGAGGCCTGCCTTCATTAGTCAATGCAGAGGTTAGTGGCTCCAGTCAATGGAGATCAGGAGAAGGCTTGAGTGTTGTTGAAGTTCTCAAGAAAAAGCCAGAAGGGGTAATTACAGTAGAGAGCCAACTTTAATGTAAAGACCACGGCCTTGCTAGCAGAATGAATACAGAAGGACCAAACCAGAAAAACCCACTAGAATCAGGAAGGTACAGGTACAGAAGGATGGGAAGACCCAAATCCTCCTAGAGAATAAATAGTCTGAAAAATACCTGACTAAATAAAGAGCCACGAGATGCTTGGAAGGGCCTTTTCAGAGGAAGTAGTGGTGAGACACAACAAAGGAGAATACCACAAGGAACGTCCAGAAACCCCAGAAAACTGAGCAACCAGAAGGGACTTGTCCAGGCATGTGCTGCAGACAAGCTGCCAAATGCAAGTTCAGAGGGAGCCCAGAGTGGGGATTACAGGCACTGCAGAACAAGGACATGGGAGCTAAGTTGGCTGAGAGGAGGCACGGTCCACTACTGTCCAGTTATATAAGGGGGAAAAGCAAGGGAGTTGGGCCTGATGCCTGAGGGAGAAACAAGTCTACTGAACAGGAAGATTGTCCTGGCCTTAGAGGGAAGCTCTGTCTTGGCATCAACAGAGGCCAAGTACAGCCTCTGACTCTTACCACAAAGAGGAGGGCATAAGAAGCCTGCAAGTAAAGGAAAATTGGAAGCTGTGGAAGATTCCAGAGGTCCCACAGTCTGGCGCAACACAGTAATACTGTCAGATCAGGAGCAGGAGCCTCTTTAAGTAGTGCTCAGATGACCAGTGAGCTTTAAAAGCTGTTGGAGCAATTCCATCAACACAGCAAGAATTGAGAATTGGAACAATCTGCTTGAGTTCTGCTTCTGTGGTAGGATTAATCTGTAGACAGAGAACTGAGGACGTAAGTCCCTGGGTGAGGAGGGAAGGGTGAATTTCATACCAGTCTATGAGGAAGAGGCATTCTTCCTAGTAAGGGAATAAATTGCAGGACAGTGTCTGTTGGACAGCTCTAAAACATCCCACAGAAAGCAAGCATCATGACTTTAAGGATGAGGGGAAATTCTTCCGTTGAAAGCTCTCAATGTTTTTCAAAGCTGATGAGTCTATACAGACAATTCAGTTTCCAGAAAAGAAAGGTCTATATCTCCTCATGGAGTGAATTGATAACAGCTTTTGGAGCTCTTACGGCAAGCAGCATGATGCAAAGGCACTGTGGAACTTGACACGAGGGAAGTAGATCCAACTTTCCCATGCTGAGTACAAGACCAGCCATGTCATCCAGTCAGAACGTGATCTGGGTGAGAGATGCATGTTCCAACAATGAGATTAGCCAAACACCCCTGCCTGCACAAGCTTCACTTTCTTTTATCCTTTACCTGAAAGGAAAAAAAAAAAAAAAAAAAAAGGACATGCCAGCTTTCCCTCACTGCAAATAGGATAAAACAGAGGATCCTTGACTTCAACCTGAGGGGTTCACCTCGCATAACCATTTTAATTGGGGGCTACAGGGTTCCCCTGCTCTGGGACTTTGCAGGACTCTCGCGTTCCTGAGTGTATGCTCTGCTCAGGTACATGACTCAGGTTTGTCCCTGGAACCACTAGAGCATGGGGTCTCTAGAACGCTGCTGGCTGGCCTTCCTTGTGTTGTTGGAAGGGCCACTTGTTCTTTTTGGTGGACTCCTGGTCTCTGGGTGTGCCCTCAGGGCCATGTGTAGAGATGGAGGAAACAGTCTCCACTTGAACATTCTTTGCTTCAAGACTTGGAAGATTTTGAGGATGTGATCTCTGCCTATGCCTTATCTCCTGTGAAATTCTATATATAGAAAATTCTATGTATAAGGTTTAACATACCTGTGTTTTCTGGATTCACCTCCAGAGTGGGACTGTGTTCACATCCCTCTCTGTAGTATCGCACTGGCATGCATGTCTTTCCACTTCCCACTTCCTAACTCAGCACTTTGGTCAATGTAGTAGGTTTTATCAAACACCAGTTCTTCCTGAAAGTTTCATCATTTAATTAAGGATAACACCCTTGTCTCTTAACTGTGTTTCCCACCACCAGGAGTTTGTTTTAATGGGATGAACATCTCTAGTATTTTGAAGTCACCCTACGAGGTCCTTATAGGGGGATTTGTCCCGTATTTGCTCATCCACAGGTCTCCTTGTCTGAGCCTTGGGCCCACGTGCCAGGTACTTACAAATCACCAGCAGATGTCCTTTCAAAATAAGGTCATTTGAAACCTGTGACTTCAGGTCCCTGGAGGATGAACTGTTGGCTCGAGCACTTCTGATTGTTGGCACACCTCCCAAAGAATTCCAGCTCTAGTCCTGTGACCTGTAGCTAGGCTGACATTGCTGCAACTTCGCAGATGTCTTGCTAGTGGAAACTGTTATAAAAAGGACAGCTTTTAAAATGTTGCAAACTTGCCGGGCGTTGTGGCACAATCCCAGCACTTGGGAGGCAGAGATAGGTGGATCTCTGTGGGTTCAAGGCCGGCTTGGTCTACAGAGTGAGCTCCAGGATACCTGGTACTAAAAGGGATATCCTGTCTCAAAAATACCAAAAAAAGTGTAAAACCAAAACCAAAAAAAAAAAAAATATATTGCAAGCTCAATTCCCAGAATTATGAACTGCCAGCTCTGAAGTGCTAATGAGCGCACAGAAGGCTGTCCCACAAGCTCCACCCCAAGTTCTTTGCCACATTTAAGGATGCTTCTTGCAGAGGGACCCCTATTAGGAAGTATGATCTTTGACCATCTCAACAAGATAAAAACGCCTATTCAATCCCTTCACATTCAAAACTGATTAAAGAACTGGGGTCATTTTTAACAATGATCCTTTTTAAGGTAAGTTTCTGACTCAAAACTCTGGAGAAAGCTGAGCCTGTGTTCCAGTGTGTTAGACTCACAGATGAGCTGGCTCCTCCTCCCCTTCTCTGTCCCATCTTTCTGTTCATTCTTCCATCTTCACATTACCTGACCTAGACAGGGGATGAAATCTCCAGCAAGGTTGGTGGTGCCAAACTGTAAAGAGGTCTCAAGGAGAGAGCTAAAGAAGAAAATGAAGAGTGCTCAAGGCCTGTGAATCACAGGGAGAATTCTCCCGAGTACAGGGGAGAGACTGGGTTACACAGCATAGGGCTGGTGAGAAGCTGGAGATCTACTATGTGGAGAGTTCACTCACCACATGCAGTGCAGGGCCACACGGGGGCGCTACAGCAGGCAGTGTCCCAAGGCCCAACCCAAGCTGAAGAGGCCAGGATTGGTGGTAGCAGGGCAGAGGCAGCTGCAACTGTTGAGCTGGTGACGTTGGTGGCTCTTGCTGTGCTGCCATGGGGACAGAAGCCACGTGGAGGCCACCTGCAGCTCTGTTCTCATCCTCATGCCACAGGAACAGCTGGGCAGGGCGGTTGCAGTCATAACAGACTTCATGGAGGTTGTCATGTTCAAAGGATGGATATGGTTGTGCCTTCTTCCAGAAGGAATAGGAAAAATGCGTGGGCGGCCATCCAGTCGCTCTTTTTTAATTTTTTTTATTAATTTTTTATTTATTTCTGTGTGTATGAATGTACTGTCTGCATGCAAGTTTGTGCACCCGTGTCGTGCAATGCCGCGGAGGTCAGAAGAGGGTGTCGGATTCCCCTGGAACTGGAGTTCTCCTGGAATTGGAGTTTCAGACGGTGCTCAGCCGCCATGTGGGTGCTGGGGATCGAACCCGGGTCCTCTGTAAGAGCGGTCGGAGCTTTTAACTGCTAGGCCATCTCTCCAGCCCCCAGTCGCTCTTTTTCACACCCCAATTGACTCAGCTCCTAGGTCCCTTCCCCTGCCAGACCTTCTTTCTGACCTTCAGAGCCTGTTTGGAGTCTTCTTACCTGTAGCATGCCGGCTACCTGAGGACTGTGTAACTGCGACTGTTGGAAGGTAGTGGTCTCCTGAGAATACGTTTTAATAATGTGATAGTCATGGGGATGTTATTTCAGACACAGATGTGGGCAATGAATGGCGCTGAAAGGGACCAAAAGGAACCCAGAGGACTTGGGTCTGGTCTGCCGCATTTTTAATGACCATATTTCCAAGTTCTGTCTTTTCAGCTTTCAGAATCTTTGGCAATGTGCAGTTCTCTCATCTCTCTCTCTCTCTCTCTCTCTCTCTCTCTCTCTCTCTCTCTCTCTCTCTTCCCCGTTTTCTGTTTCTTTCCTTTCTTTCTGTTGGGAACCGCTGTTTATAAAATGTACTCCAGGGGCTACAGAGATGGCTCAGTGGTTGAGAGCAATGTCTACTCTTCCAAAGGAACTGGGTTGAGTTGCACTATGCATATGGTGGATAAGAATTACAAGATAAGGGGCTGGAGTGATGTCTCAGTGGTTAAGAGCAGTGGCTAAGAACCATCTTTAAGTCCATTTCCAGGGGAATCTTACACCCTCTTCTGACCTCAGCGACATTGCATGACACGGGTGCACCAACCTACATGCAGACAATACACTCACACACATGAAAATAATGCATTTATAAAAAAAGAATTACAATATAAGACTGAGTCTTCTGAAACTGTAATATAGAATCTTGAGAACTACTTTGTGGGTGCTGGGAACCAAACCTGGATGCTCTGCCAAAGCAGCAAGTGCTTTTTAACAATTCAGCCTTTTCTCCACCCACTAAATGTAATTTTTAAAATTATAAACAGGTAACAGTTAATGGAGACAGTGGAAGAAAAATCCAATTTAAAAAAAAAAGCATCCGTAATTTACATTTTAAATTTTTGAAAGGTTGAAATACTTTCAGTTTTAACCTCTATGTATTTTAACTCTTATTTTTACAAACACCTACAGGTGAAAAAAATGACTACTTCTTTTATAACGACAAATGAAGTTCATAATTTAGGGATGGTCTTCTATCCTCTGGCATCATGAAACTTATAATATTGATTGATCAGTCACCTTGTTATTTCTACTGAAATTTTTAAAAAATATTTTTAAATATTTTTATTTATTTATTTTCTATGTGTATGAATGTACTGTCTGCATGTAGGTTTGTGCACCTGTGTCGTGCAATGCCACAGAGGTCAGAAGAGGGTGTCGGATTCCCCTGGAACTGGAGTTCTACTGGAATTGGAGTTATTGATGGTTATCAGCTGCCATGTGAGTGCTGGGGATTGAACCCGGGTCCTCTGCAGGAGCAGTCGGTGCTCTAAACCGCTAGGCCATTTCTGCAGCCCCTCTACTGAAATCTTAAATCATATGTAGACTAGGATGAGACCTCAAGATGCTCAACCTTAAAATCAGGAATTTAAATGTCCCCTGTGTTGTCCAATATTAAGGGAAAAGTAAATGAAAAAGCGGACAATAGGAAGAATTTCCAGAAATTGAAGTTTTGGAGTTTTAGAAAAGTGAAACTTTTTTTTTTTTGAAAATCAGGGATAACAGAGCCCTGCCACCCTTGAGGACCAGAAAGGTTGGCCTCCAGATTGGAGTTTCCTGGGAAAGAAAGCTCTGCACACTTGGAGACAAGGGGAAATTGGATGTTATAAGGAAGCTTTGGTGTTTTCACTGAGATAACTCATCTCTCTACAAACTATAATTTCTAATCACCTGTGGGATGCTCCTGTTTGAATTAGAGGCCAGTTCTCAACTAGCATTCCTCAGGGTGCAACACGGAAATCATGAAATTCCTCTGACCACGTCCCAAGAGGGAGCAAAGTGGCCCAGGCTAGGCAGAGCAGCAATATATAGTGGTGTGAGACTGAAGATCTGTGATTGGGTCTGGAAAATGATTTCATTTTGCTTATAAAAGTGACTTGCAGCAAGCAATAAATCAAATTCTCCATTACCATCATAACAGAATTCCCAGTCAGTTATTTTGTGCATATACCGGCTGAATCAGGCTTGGATTTTGAGAGTTTGTGGCTAGTGGGCTGGATCCCCATTGATCTGATCTATCAGATCAATCATCAACCTGTTAAGCTAGCATGGGAATGGACAGAGTCCAATCAGGTCACCAACCTATGGCATGAATTGTGAGTTGTGTAGGCTAAAGATGAGCCATCAGGTATCAGCCTGAAATTCCTGTCCAAAGACCAGCAGTCTTTGGGTAGGTGGGAAAGCACTGCCAGACCTAGACCAAGAATTCACACAGAAAATAAACTGAAAGGAAGCAATATACATCTCTCGATAATAACTTTAAATATTAGTGGTCTGAACTAACTAATCAAAAGACAGAGACTGGGAGAATAGATTAGGAAACCAAATCCATCTTTATGCTGTTTACAAGAAATCCATTTCACCTTCAAGGACAGGCACCAGCTCAAGGTGAAATGATGGAAAAAATATTCAAAGCAATGGTACCAAGCAGCAACCAGGAGTTGTATTCTAATATCAGACAAAATAGACTTAAGAGTAAAACTAACAAGAGACAAAGAGACTCACTACATTCTTATCAAAGAAACAATTACCCATGGAGATTTCACGGTCATGAATATATGTGCACCAAACTCCTGTGCTTTATAAGCAAAATTTTGCAGGACCTCAAGGCACAGATTAATCCTAGCACACTATAGTGGGGGACTTCCAAACTCCACTGAGCCCTTTAGACAAATCAACTGGACAAAGAATAAACAGATAGACATTGGAATAGAACAATATGATACATCAAATTGACCTAACAGACATCTCCTGAATATTCCACCCAAACACCAAAGAATATACTTTTTATTCAGCACTCCACGGAACATTCTCCAAATTCAACCACATACTGGGACACAGAAAAAACTTCAACAAATACAAAAGGGTTGAAATAATTGCATGTATTCTATCAGACCACAGTGCAATAAAGGTCAATATCAACACTAGGACAGCCCTACTATTTACAAGAACAGATGGAGACTAAATAACACACTCCTGAGTAATGAATGGGTCAAGGAAGAAACAAAGAAAGAAATAAAAGCATTCCTGGAACTGAATGAAAAAGACAATACAACACAACAAAACCTATGGGATGCTTTAAAAACAGTACTAAGAGAGAAATTTATAGCCCTAAAGTTTCCACATTAAAAAAAAGAACAGGAAGAGTACAAATAAACTAACACTGCAGGTAAAAACACCTGAACGACAACAACAAATAAACCATAAACCCGAAAGTCAGGAAAATATATAAAAATCAGAGAAGAAATCAATGAAATAGAATCAAAGAAAACAATGGAAATAATCAATGAATCCAAAAGCTGGTTCTTTGAAAGGATAAACAAGATAGATAGACCTCTAGCTTAGTTTACCAAAAGAAAGAAAAAGCAACTCCAAATCAGTAACATTTGAGATGAAAAGGGAAACATCCCAACAGACAATGAAAATATCCAGACAATCATATGAGAATACTTAAAAAACCTATACCTCTACTCATTTTGAAAACCTAGGAGAAATGGATGAATATCTGAAATCCTGTAAATGGACAAAGCCTAATCAAGTCCAGATTTACACCTTAAACAGACCCATAACATATGAAGAAATAGAAATAGTAATTCAAAATTTCTGAGGCAAAAAAAAAATTCAGACCCAGATGGAATTACAGTAGAATTGTTTAAAACATTTAAAGGTACAAAATGCTAGAGAGGTTGTGGGGAAAGAGAAACACTCATCCACTGTTGGTGGGACTGTAAACTCATACAACCACTATGGAAAGCAGTGTGGAGAACCCTTAAAATACTCAAAATGAGCCTACCACCTGACCCAGTCATACCACTTCTGAGTATATACCCAAAAGACTCATCCTACCACAGAGATACATGCACATCTACATTTACTGCAGATCTCCTCATAATAGCGAACAGCTGGAAGCAAACCAAATGCCCCTTAACTGATGAGTGGATGAAGAAAATGTGGTACATCTACACAATGGAGTTGTATGCAGTAGAAAGATGACATCATGAACTTTGCAGGTGAATGGATGGAACTCAAAGTTATTATGCTAATTTAAGTAACACAGTCCCAGAAAAAAAAAAAAGATGAATGATATCCATTTGTGGATGCTAGTACCAAATCCCTAGTTGAAAGGCAAGCTGAGCAATGTTAATACTACATTTTTTACCAGAAAGCAACTGTGCTATTGTAATGTGAATCCCTTAACAGGCTCTAGAATTAACAAAGCACTTATTTTCAGACTTTTTAATTTTTGCATATGGGTTCAGGGTACATATTCATATTTTAGAGTAATATAAAATTAAAGGGAAAATGTGAATTCCTAAGCATGTTTTGAAATTAACATGCAGAGGTCATAATTTTTGTATATGTGTGATATATATATATATATATATATATATATATATACATGGATATTTTGGAGCAATACGAATGGCAGGGAACAACAATAACAAAGGGACTGGATCAAAGAACAGACTGAAAAGTTAACTTCTGCCCCAAACAATAAACCTCTGCATAGAAAAAATTTAAAAAGACTGAGGAAAAAGATGCAAGACATATATGGCAGAATGCTTGAACTGGGGTGAGGTGGGGGACATGGAAAGGGGAATGAGTCTAAACTTTTCAGAAGGATAGAAACAGGGAAATCTCCCAAGTTCCTTCTACGAAGCCAGCATCACTCTAATACCAAAACTAAGCAAAGATACAACCAAAAGAGAAAACTATTTCATTAATCAACAAAATACCTGCAAATTGCATATAGACACACATCAAAAGGATTATCCATCATGACCAAGTCAGATTCATACCAAAAATGCAGGGATGGTTCAATGTACATAAATCAGTAAATATCATAAAGCACATAAATGGACTGAAAGACAAAGACCATGGCCATCTCAATTGATGAAGAAAAAGCCTTCCACAAAATCCAGCATGTATTCATGTTTAAAGTCATAGAGGGAACTGGATGGAGGAAGCATTCCTCAACGTAATCAAAGCCATCTACAACAAACCCACAGGCAGCATCATCCTAATGGGGAAAATTCGGGAGTATTTTCATTATCCACTCATCAGTTGGGGGATTCCTGGGTTGCTTCCAGCTTTTTGCTACTGAGAAAAGAGCTGCAATAAACATAGATGTTCATGTGTCTCTGCAATAGGATGACTCTTTTGGGTATATACCCAACAGTGGTATGGCTGGTTCAAGTGCCACGTTTATTTTTATTCTTTTAAGAGTTCTCCACACTGCTTTCCATAGGGGTTGCATGAGTTTGCATTCCCACCAGCAGTGAATGAGTGTTCTTCTTTTGCCATAGCCTTTCCAGCATTTGGTATCATTTGGTTTCTTGATAATAGCCAGTCTTACCAGGGTAAGATGAAATCTTAAAGTGGTTTTAAATTGCATTTCCTTAATTACCAGTGATATCGAACACTTTTTAAGATGTTTCTCAGCCATCTTCTTCATTTGTGAAGTTTCTTTTCAGCTCTTTGCTCCATCACTTGAATGGGCCATTTGCTTTCTTGATCCTTTGTTTTTTGAGTAATTTATGTACTCTTGATGTTAAACCTCTGTCAGAGTTCTCAGTGGAGGAGATTTCCTCCCACTCTGTGGGTTTTCTCTTCACTTCTTTGGTTGTTTCTTTTGCTGTACAGAAGCTTTTTAGTTTAGTGAGGCCCATTTGTCTATTGTTGACCTTATTTCCTGTGCAACTGCTGTTTGAGCAGCTGGAAGGTCTCTTCCTATCCCTTTATCTTGTAGGTTACTTCCAACGTTTTCTTCTATCATTTTCAGAGTTCAGATATCACATTGAGGTCTTCGATCCATTTGGAGTTGAGTTATGTACAGGGTGAAGGTAGAGGATTGGTTTTATTCTTCTACAAGTGTTTTCTAGTTTGTCTTCAATTGCTGTGACAAAACAGTCTGACAGAAACCAACTTGGGGAAGAAAGGGTTTATTTAGTTCACATCTCCTGGGTCACAGTTCATCACTGATTGAGCCCAAGGTAGGAACTCAGGGCAGGAGCCTAGAGGCAGGGGCCGAAGCACAGGCTATGGAGGAACACTGCTTACTGGCTTGTTCCCCTGGCCCATGCTCAACCTGCTTTCTTGTACAGTACAGAACCACCTACCCAGGGGTGGCATCACCCACAATGGGCTGGGCCCTTCCACATCATTGAACCATCAAGAGCACACTCCACGACATGGCCATGAGCCAGTCCAATGGAGGAAATTCCTCAGTTGCGGCTCCCTCCGTCCAGGTGTGTGAAGTTGACACTAAAGCTGCCTAGCACAGAGTGCTGATCCAGTTTTGCCATCACCATTTGCTGAAGATACTCTTTCCTCCACTGACACTTCTTGGTTCCTTTGTCAAATATGAGGAGGCTGAAATTGCATGTGCCCAAGTTTGGATCTTCATTTCTGTTCCATTGATCTACAGGTCTGCTTTTGTGCCAGTACCCTGCTGTTTTTATGACTATAGCCCTGTAGTAGAAATTGAAATTTTGTATAGCAATCCCCCCTGCCTTGGTCTTTTTGCTCAGGACTGCTTTGGCAATCTGGGATCTTTTGACTATATGAGTTTTAGGATTTTTTTTTCTAATTCTGTGAAGAAAGTCATGGGGATTTTGATTGGGATTGCATTGAATCTATATATTACTTTGGGTAGGATGGTCATTTTTACTATATTGATTCTTCCAATCCATGATCATGGGAGTGCCTTCCATCTTCTGGTATCTTCGTCACTCTCCTTCAAGTATTTAAAAATTTTAATTATAGAGATCTTTAGTGTCTTTGTTCAGGTTTGTTCTGAGATATTTTATTTATTTATTTTTTGATGCAATTGTGAATAGAAATGTCTCTCTGTATTCCTTATGTCATTGGTGGTTGTTGGCATAAAAAAACAGCTATTGATATTTCCAGATTAATTTTGTAACCTGCCACTTTACTTAAATTGTTAATCATTTCTAGGAGTCAATGGACAGTTTAAGAACTAGTTATATATAGTAGCTACTTTGAGAGCTGTGGTACTTTTAAAATGTATTGTTTCACAAGCAATTAGATATATAGGTATTTAAGCAGCACTAATAGTTATGGTAGGTTACTTTGGCATAGACACATATGTTTGGATGATATGTTAATTCATGAATTATATTTTTACCCCCTGATAAATATAACAGGGNGAAGAAAATCCTCACAGACAGTGCTACAAGCAATTATGTGTATATAAAAATGGGCTGGCTCTTACCTAGTAGGTGCTCTTAACTGCTAAGACCATCTGTAGTTCACAAAGCCCATAGATATGTTTTAAAAACTGGGTCTGTCATTATTATTAATATTGAGATGTGTGATAGACAGAGAGTGTGACCGAGGGCAAGGAAGAAAGAGAACACTTGTGTACCACATACATATGTCAAGCCAGAAGAAAGTGTGTACAGTTGGTTGTCCCCCTCTATCTTTATGCAAGATCTGAGAATTGAACTCAAATTGACAGGCCTGTGTGCCAAACACATCACTCACTCAGCCATCTTGCACAAACCTGAATGAGATTTTTCTAATTTTATTTATTTTTGTATGGTTTTTTTTTTTTTTTTTTTTTTTATGCATGTAGGTTTGTGCAAACGTGTCGTGCAATGCCATGTAGGGCAAAGAGGGTCTCATGATTCCCCCTGGAACTGGAGTGCTCCAGGAATTGGAGTTACAGATGGTAACACCATGTGGGTGCTGGGATCGAACCTAGGTCCTCGCTGCCAGAGCAGTTTTAGTAACTCTTAACTAACTGCTAAGGCTATCTCTTCAGCCCGTGAATCATTTTTTAAATACGTTTCGTGCAGATGAGGAGCACTAAAATGGGAACCTTGATTTGTTGTTACTGGGGAGATAGGAATTCCCTCTTTGGGGTATTATACTCATTAAAACAAAAACCCTGAAAAATGGACTTGTGGAAAGCTAGAGGAACAATTTTAATTAGCTTTCAAAAGCACAAGAAAAACAAGCTGTGGATCTGCTTCTACCTGGTGATAGGGACGGGTATGAGGAGGAGAGGAAGTCATGTGTCTTGAGTTAGATCCAGCCTGTTCATCAATGGAGCTCAGCTATAGCCCCAGCTTGGAGGTGTGGAGGTGGTGTCGAGCCTGTGTAGACTTGCAGAGACTGAGAAAGCCCAGACTGTCAGAGAGAACGTGCTCAAGTATTGGTCATAACCAAAAGGAAAAGAATTCAAAAGAGGAAATGACTACAAGGATAATTAAATAACTGAATTCTTTCCGAATGCTTAGTGGAGAAAATGGGGGGAGGAGAAGGAAGGAAATGAAGGTTGCACCATTTGAAATAACTAGGACCGAACAGCAAGCTCTGAAGTGCTATGTGGGGAGAGCTCTGAGGGGTGGGAAGATTCAGAAGAGGTGAACATTTTATTTTAGTAAGGGGGTGTTCATTCCTCCCAGCTCTTAGCTTCTCCTAAGTTCCATCATATTTCCTGAGGATTGGCTCCTGGCCAAGTGCTCGAGATTCCCAGAAGCATTTCTACTTAAGGGAAGAGACAATGCTATAGTAGTTTTCTAATAATCTTCCAGTCTTCTAGGCCAGTACATGAAGGATCAAGACAGGACACTTGATTGCTAGACGATCATTTGGGTGACCACAGGGGGGAGGCAGGGACCGCCAGTGGGGAGCACGGGGGCAGGATTGATTATTGTTTGGACTTGCCAAGGGGGAGCCTTTACACACTTCCTTGGTGAAAACATGACATCTTTTGATGAAAGAAGAAAAGAAAAAAAGAAAGAAGAGAAATAAAGAAATAAAGGAAAGAAGAGAAAGAAAGAAAGAAAGAAAGAAAGAAAGAAATATAGAGAGAGAGATAGAGAAAAAAAAAAAAAAAAAAAAAAAAAAAAAAAAAAAAAAAAATCAAAGAAAGAAGAAAAATCAAATTTAGAGAAAGAAAAGAAAGAAAGAGAAAGAAAGAACGAAAAGAAAGAAAGAAAGAAAGAAGAAGAAAAGAAAAGAAAAATTCACCCCAACTCAGGTGATATGTGTATATATTATATCTATATATATATAGTATAAATATATATGGCAATCAGTTTGGGAAAAATGAAAAAAATTATATGTAACTATCCAGAATCATCATGATAATAATTTTGTTCAAATTGCTTGGGGGACAAAAGCCTGGACAGACAAAAGTCATATGTTCTCTCTTGAGAATCTTAAGATTTTCCAAAAAAAAAAAAATCTTGAATTGAAAATTAAGATCTGTCAAGTTGAAGGAGGATAGGTAAGCATCAGACTAACAAGGTGTAAGTAGGGTGGGAGGTAGGGAGAGGGGCTGAGGAAGTGCATAGATGGGAATGAATACAGAAAAAGTTAATTTAGAAACGAGTACAGAAAACTACTAAAGAAAAAAAAAAAAAAAAAAATCTTCTTTAAATTTATTTTATGTGTATGAGTTTTATGCCCACTGGTAATAGGCCTTGTATATGGTATGCTGTAACGATTATATTAGTTCATTTGAAAATGTTCCCCGCTGCCTGTAATAACTTAATGTTTTTTATTAATATATTTTGCTTATTACACAGCTTATACTTTACTATTGAATTTGGCTCTAATAGAGAATTATCCTTTCACAGTTCCTATGTTTATCAGTCAATTTAAAAGGTAGTTATACCTGTTTTTATAAGAAATTACCACATAACATTTGGCTCTAATTTACAGTTTAGGGAATGATTTCATTACCATCATATGCTTATTCTTTGTTCCTAAAAGCGGAGAGGTAGGAAGGTTTCTCAGTATCTGGAAGGTATTATTCCACCTAAGAGATGTTGGCTAGGGATTCAAACACCCCCCCAATTATAGGCCCTTTTGCCTATAAGGGGGATATAGGCAAGGAGAAAGGGCGTGGTCCCTGTTTGTTAAGACCCTGGTGTGAGCATAAAGAAATGGTTATGAGAATGCCACTTGCTAAATGTCTCTGCCTCTGAAATGCTAGAGAGCAGTACCAAAGGCCACTAAAGCAATACAGCAAATTTGGTCTCCCGCACCTGAGTCAAGCAAGACTCTCCATCAATAGATATATATAGCTATATATTATATATATATATATATATATATCTGGGTAACAAGATATATATATACTCCTAAGTATATATATATAGACTGCTGTTTCAAAAGAAAAATATAGAGATAGATATAGATATAGATAGAGATAGAGATCCCAAATACCTCCCACAGAGTTGGGATATAGATCTAGATATAGTATATATATATATTAGTCCCAAATCTAATTGGCTATTGCCTCTCCCCTTGGGATAATAACTCACAGTGGGATGCCACAAGCTTATGTCCTCTAAAGTGGTTGTAGAGATGTTATAAACCACATAAAAATTGTCCACCTCCTTAAATAGAGAAACAACATTTTTTGCGGTTCGATACCATCCATGCATCTGTGTCTATGCTTACAGTTTAGCTTGACATAATACTTAGTACTGCTTAAATGCCTATACATCCAATGGCTTGTGCTTTGTTAGTATGGCTAAAAAGGTGCCACTGGATAAGCTGTCAACTCATGAAGAGAACAACCGAACAGACTAGAGTCCAAAAGACAACTCCAAAGAAAGTAGACTTTTCTTCTTACCCACTTGTGCCCCTTTCCCCAAAGCCTAGGAAAAAATTGTGAAGAGGAGGCATGGTAGGCAATGAAGGGCTGTGGAGAGATAGGGGTGGAATCATGAGAGACTTAACAGCAATATCGTCTGGACTCCTGATTGATCAAATGCCTGTGCATACAAGCTCCAACTGGACTATGGGAAAAAGACTTGTTCAAAATTTGGACATAAATACTTGCAAAATGCACAATTACCTAATTGTACAACAAAATGAGTAACATCAATGTGTAGCTGAAAACAACTGTCTTATTATACTGTAGAATCCCTTAAAAATAACAGATAATAAAAAGACTTAATGTCCTTGTGGTCATGCACTAACCTCTAAGCTCTTACATTCTTTCTGTCCCATCGTTCGGCAATTATCCATTAGCCCTGGTGGTGGGTTGTATAGGGTCCGATCCAGTACACACATTCTGAAAGAGTCTCTTGTTCTCTACTGTTTGGCCAGTTGTGGCCTTCGGTGTGGATCACCCTTCTGTTGCATGAGGAAGATTTCCTGGTTAGCATTGAGAAATGACTTAGTAGTTTGTCTACCCCCCACCCCCTGTTCCACTATGTGCTGACCGAGGATGCAGAGTATCCATTGTAAAGTTGTCATCTAAGGCTGGGAATCTCACAGACATTCATTCCCTTTTGGTGTGACAGTTACGAACCCTGGTAATAGTCTCCCCATCTGTTCTGAAAATTGAGCTTTTTTGATGAGTGGTGTATGATATATTTTGTCTGTAAATAAAAGGATCTACATTAGCTTACAGTAAGTAATTATGTTTGTCTAGGGATGTTACAGACATAGGGTTCTCTCTAGGATTTATGACCACTCCAGTCATGTGTATTTGGTTGTTTATATTAACGAACACAGGAATTCTCTCCAATTAGGTTGCATTAGAGAGCTGTTGATACTGGGCTATAGGCTTTTTCCTGGTTTAACTTACACCCTTCACTGAAATAGGAGAAGAAGCTGGACCAAAAATGACAATGTTTTTTCCTGGCCTCTTAGGGTATCAAGCCTCAGATCCTCTCAACAACCCCTTCCTTTCTTCAACACCAATACTACCTGGGAGATTCTTATACTTTAGCAAGTTCTGCTGTCAGTTTGGATCTACAGCCTTGGCTCCCTCTAGGCCATAACTTCTGTGTGCTGGCCCAAAGGAAGCAGTCTACAGATTTCACCATGATGGTGTTGGTCTGTTGTTCTCACAAATGATCTTTCAGCCCAAACTGAGTTTTTTATCTGGCTAGAGTATGGAGATGCCACCAGCTAGACCTGATGGCATTGATCCCATGGGAACTGGAGTATTATAGGTGTTTGTGAGCTATCTGATGTGGGCACTGAGTTCTGGTCCCGTGTCCTCTAAAACTGTGATGAATGATCTTAACCACTGAATCCATGCTCTCCAGGCTTTGGATTAAAAATGTAACTGTCGATAAGAGTGAACTACACAGAGAGACCCGACTTATCAAACTATGAATTCATACACAACTCATCAGTTATTAAGGTTGAGACATATGAAGTTATTAACTAATATAAAAGTTAATTTGGTTAGTAGAAACATTGGTTACATTACCAAAAAGTGATATTAACAGAAATAATCATTTAAAACCCACAAAAATATCCCTTGATGGTTGAATTTTGACATTTCTGAATTACAGAAGGATCACTTATTCAGCTTAACTTGAAGCTTGTGACTTTAGTCTTCCAGACTGCACTGCTGTTCTTAGAACCACTGGAAATATTTTTTAAAGAGAGAGCTGCTCAGGCTGGGGACATGTCCTGCACATAACGTTTAGAGTTGTGTGTATATGCTGAACTAAACAACTGAGAATGCCCTATTTTGATCCTCTTAAAAACCCTATGGCAACACGCAATAAATCATCAGGGGTGTGCTTCTATCGCATATCCACGAGGGGTCCTGCAGTGAGATTGGCCAGATGAGCACAAGATGGAACAGCAGCAGCAGAATAAAGACTTGTTCAACAAAGGCGAGAGGGCAGAAACTAACTCTGAATGATTTTCCTCCAATCCTCTATGCCAGTGCTTTCTCGTTACATGCACACCCACAATCAACACCATAGTGTAGCAGACACATCACATAACTATAGACATATCATTTAAGCCTACATTGTTCACATGCAATATACATATTGCACATACACATACAACATCCACAATAATACACAATTTGTAAATGAAACATGGTGCACAGACACAAACGGAACAACACACTGTGCAATGCATATATTGCACATAACCTTGGTACATATAGAGACACGTATACACAATAATTTATACACATATAACATATAAATTATACACATAGTGCACAGTAATGCACATAAACATTGTGTACAAGCACATTGTACATACATATACAACACACTGATATGAAATAATAACACTAAGAGACATATCAACACGATACTATATTGCACAACTACAAACATTAAACACATACACAGTATAATATCACACAAATGCACACTCACATATATATGAGCGATACATACTTGTGTAGAGTAATTATACACACATGTACTTATGCACTCATTGTACACAAATATAGAAACACTACATTTTTTTTTTTTCAATATCCACTTAGACGTTATTGCATTTTACTTGAATGAAGAGAAGCAGTAGTGTGAACCCACACCTTTTCAGCGAAAAGTGGACTGTGACTACTAACACCTAGAAGTCTGAGTGTCTTTAAGCCCAAAAATTTACATTTTTGAACTTGAAGTCTACATTAATTGGGATTGGTGTGCGCTTGGTTTTTATTTAGTTAGACTTTACCTAGTTGCATATGTCAGGATTTGGATGGGTTGACCACCTCCTTTGTTTTTTTTTTTTTTTTTTTTTGTAATTTTTATTGATGGTTTTGTGCATTTCATACATCATTTTCCAATTCACGATGCAAGGCATATTCCCTTTCCCTCGCCCCCCCCCCCCACCCCATTCCCAGATCAGTGATATTCTGCCATAACTGTTCCTGCATCGTTTTCAAGGTCTTTTTTTTTTTCATTTTTTTTAGCCTATTAAAAGTGGATAATCCCTGATGTTATAAGACTCCTTCGTGCAAACCCAATCTTAGACTGTTTGTGGGCCCAACCCCACATCGCCACGCATTCGAGGTGGAGGTGTGACAGGTTGTTTGTTTCAATCCAAGTTTTGATCAAAATGAAGTTGTCCAGACTCATCGGCTGTGGTTTCACCGTTTCACCCCAATCAACAGCCTTTACATTCTATCACCAGTCCCCCTCTTCCAGCAGATTTTCCAAGCTTAGAAAAGGGGGCACCAGCTGGTATGAGAAGGTAAAACTTGTCCATCTCTCTCTGATTGCTGGTGACTTGGATCTCTGGTGTTCTGGCTGTTTCCTTTTCATGGGCTGACAGTTTTTTTCAGGAATAACCATTTCACCCTACAATGAAGCACAAGCAAAAAGTGGCAACTGACAAGGTTGACCCCGTCTGAAGAACTTGAAAGAAGAGAAAAGCCTCAGAATTGCCATAAACATCAGAACCCTTCTTGGGATCCTACATTGTAACAATATCCATAATGAGTCCTAATGAAACTTTACTCTTCTACGTGCAACAAAGGTTTTTGATAATGACTTTCTTGGCCTTCCCCACCATAAGACAAGGAAAATAGAAGACGAATGATGGATTGTCATTTTCCAACTGGTTAAATGGAGAAACTATTATCAGAGGTTAAGTCTCTTATAAAACCTGGTAAAAAATGCCTTCTTTAATTGACTTAATAGACATAGAAACTGTGAAAAGGATTATACGCTGGTTCAGAAGCAAATATAACTCTAAAGTCCTGGCTAGCCACTTAGGCAAAAGTATAATGTGCAGGAGTCTGACATCAGTCATATGGATTGTTCTACCAGGGGGATGTTGGCCAGGGGATCCAAGGCCCCAAAAGGTAAAGGGCTCTCTTGCCCCTAGAGTTGGGATATCCTGCAGGAGGAAGAGGCGATAAGACCCTGCTCGCCGACAGACCAGACGTTAACATGGGAGGGGATTATATTGAAACCACACATGCAAGGGTACAATGGCCTCTGGAATGCCAGAAGTGTTCCAAAGGCCACACTAAACCAAAAAGCAATACGTGGTCGCCCTGAGCATGCAAGACTCCACCATCACACAGCGTACACTCACCTACCTGGAAATACAGTGCGAGCAGAGCAGCCACTGTGGCCTGTATTATCCCAAATCTAATTGGCTGGTGGCTCTCTCCTTGGAGGAATAACCCATGGTGCTGAATGCCACAAGCTTACATGCTCGAAGGTTAGGAGATGTCATAAACACAGTAAGACAACCCCATCTCAAATACAAAAAAAATAAAAATAAAAAATTCCACTATCAATAGCTAGGCATGGTGGTACACACTCTTGTAATCTTAGCTCTCAGGAGGTAGAAGCAAGAGGCTTTCCATAGATAGCAAAACTGTCACAAAACACATAGCTTTCCCACTCTAAAAACCAGGTTCTCCGCTCATTAAAATGTATTTGCAATTCTATTTCCCTACTGTCGGTCCTCCCTTCAGTTGGCTGAAGTGCTGTGCATGATCCAGGTGCTTCTACAAAAATACGGTTTAACCTGAAAATCTTGTCCCCTAACTCCAAAACCAATGTAAAAGCATACATAAAAGTGTTACACAGCATTTAAGAATTCCAAATATATTTATTACAATTTACAGATTAGTTAACAATTATATACAAACAATTTTAACTGTAAAATCCCAACTAGTTGTATTTAAATTACTGGATCTGCAGGAGCCAATTCAGAAATCTTCTAGTCCCCTAACTTCACCTTCCTTAAATTATAAAAAAATAAAATCTGGTAGTTTTGATTTCAAGCTGAAGATGAAGAGTTATCACATTTCATCACTCAAAAGTGGAAATTTTACCTGTCTGTACAAAGACTTGCATTTGCTACATTGATCCTTAAAGCACCATAAGAGGACTCAAATGAGTAAAATGTTCAGCTGAGCATTTCCTTTCCTGGAGGTCTTCTTGGGAGGGGGCATCTGACATCTAGGTTTGGGATGAAAATAACAATTTCTTTTTCCTTCGGTCATTGTTTAAAGACCCTTCTGTCCACCATCGGATAGCTTTTAAAGGAAGGCAGTATATAGTAGTATTTTTAGCCAGGCTTTTACTCATGTAAAGTGAGCGTGGACTCTCAGGGAACAATTTAAAAATCCAATGAATGTACACATATTCCATTAACTTTCAGATACACACAGGTGCTGAATTTCAGAAAACCAAGCACCTATTACCTGAAATTAAACATTATGCTTTAGTCGGTTTTCAAAGAATGTCTATGTATTATCACAAATCTTGACTTCCTAGGCAAACAATGCCTGCTTTTCAAACGACACTGCTTGCAGCCAGTCTGCTACCATGGCACTACACCAGACACTGCAAATGCACTCCATGATCACCTAAAACGAAGTGCACAAAACGCAAAGATGAGGGTTCCCAGCAAACAAGACCAATCTGTGTGGTGCTGCACTCAGTGTGTGAATGAACATACATTAACACTGCAGGCAGACTTTCGAGCAAATCAGATGGATTATAAACTAAGGTAGTTACCCTGTAAGCTCTTCTGAGAAAATTCACCCCACACTGATTTAAGTGGTCATCTATTCTAATCCATATTTTCCACTATCCAACAGAAGGCACACAGAGTTAAGAACTGACGGATAAAGAGGTGGTTCAACACTCCTCAACCTGACATATGCACACTAGGTAAAGCTAACTAAATAAACCAAGCGCACCCAATCCCAATTAATGTAGACTTCAATTCAAATGTAAATTTTGGGCTTAAGACACTCAGACTTTCTAGGTGTTATATCTACAGTTCCCACTTTCCTGAAAGTGTGGGTCACACTACTGCTTCTCTCATCAGTAAAATGCAATAAATCTAAGATGGATATTGAAAAAAAAAATGTATTGTTTCTATATTTGTGTACAATGAGTGCATAAGTACATGTGTGTATACATATATCTACACAATATGTATGCTTATATATGTGAGTGTGCATTGTGTGTATAATGTGAGTGTATGTTTGTGTATGTTTGCAATATGTATGTGTGATATGTTTCTGATATGTATTCATATTCAGTGTGTGTATATGTATGTACAATGTGCTTGTACACAATGTTTATGTGCATTACTGTGCACTATGTGTATATTTATAATGTATATGTGTATAAATTATTGTGTATTACGTGTATCTATATGTACAAGGTATGTGCAATATATGCATGCACAGTGTGTGTGCGTGTGTCTGTGCACCATGGTTATATACAATGTGTATATGTATGTTTGTATGTGTATGTGCAATATGTATATTGCATGTGAACAATGTAGGCTTAAATGATGTCTATAGTTATGTGTGTGTCTGTACACTATGTGTGTGATTGTGGGTGTGCATGTAACGGAGCACTGGCATAGAGGTTGGAGGACAACATTCAGGAGTTAGTTCTTGCCTTCCACTTTGTTGAATCAGTCTTTATTCTGCTGCTTGTTTTCACATTCTTGTCTCATCTCCAATCTCACTGCAGGACCCCTGGGATTATAGAAGCACACCCCTGTATTTGCTTTGCCATAGGTTTAAGAGATCAAACATAGGTCTTCAGTGTTGTTCAGCTAACACAACTCACACATTTATGTGCAGGACCATCTCCCCAGCCTGAGAGCACATCTTTAAAAAATATTTCCAGTGGTTCTAAGAACACAGTGCAGTCTGGAAGACTAAAGTCACAAGCTTCAAGTTAAGCTGAATAAGTGATCCTTCTGTAATTCAGAAATGTCAAAATTCAACCATCAAGGGATATTTTTGTGGGTTTTAAATGATTATTTCTGTTAATATCACTTTTTGGTAATGTAACCAATGTTTCTACTAACCAAATTAACTTTTATATTAGTTAATAACTTCATATGTCTCAACCTTAATAACTGATGAGTTGTGTATGAATTCATAGTTTGATAAGTCGGGTCTCTCTGTGTAGTTCACTCTTATCGACAGTTACATTTTTTACTCCAGAAGCCTGGAGAGATGGCTCAGTGGTTAAGAGCACTCATCACAGTTTTAGAGGACACGGGACCAGAACTCAGTGCCCACATCAGATAGCTCACAACCACCTATAACTCCAGTTCCATGGGATCCAATGCCCTCAGTCTAGCTGGGGCATCTCCATACTCTAATGCAGATAAACTCAGTTTGGGCTGAAAGATCATTTGTGAGAACAACAGACCAACACCATCATGGTGAAATCTGTAGACTGCTTCCTTTGGGCCAGCACACAGAAGCTATGGTCCAGAGGGGGCAAAGGTTGTAGATCAAACTGACAGCAGAACTTGCTAAAGTATAAGAATCTCCCAGGTAGTATTGGTGTTGAAGAAAGGAAGGGGTTGTTGAGAGGATCTGAGGCTTGATACCCTAAGAGGCCAGGAAAAGACATTGTTATTGTTGGTCCAGCTTCTTCTCCTATTTCAGTGAAGGGTGTAAGTTAAACCAGGAAAAAGCCTATAGCCCAGTATCAACAGCTCTCTAATGCAACCTAATTGGAGAGAATTCATGTGTGTTAATATAAACATATCCAAATACCCAGGGCTGGAGTGGTCATAAATCCTAGAGAGAACCCTATGTCTGTAACATCCCTAGACAAACATAATTACTTACTGTAAGCTAATGTAGATCCTTTTATTTACAGATAAATATACCTCTCACCATTCATCAAAGAAGCTCAATTTTAAGAACAGATGGAGACTATTACAGGGTTCTGTAACTGGTCACACACAGGGAATAAATGTCTGTGAGATTCCCAGCCCTATGTGACACATTTACAATGGAACCTTGGCATCCTAGGTTCAGGGAACATAGTGGAACAGGGGGTAGACAAAATACTAAGTCATTTCTCAATGCTAACCAGGAAATCTTCCTCATGCAACAGAGGGTGATACACACAGAAGGCCATTAACTGGCCAAAACAGTAGAGAATAAGACTCTTCAGAATGTGTGTTACTGGATAGGACTCCTATATTAACCCTGACCCAACCAGGGCTCAGGGATAATTGCAGAAGATGGGAAAGAAAGAATGTAAGAGCTAGAGGTAGTGCATGACCACAAGGAAATTAAGTCTTTTTTATTATTTGTTTATTTTTAAGGGATTCTACAGTATAATAAGACAGTTGTTTTCAGATAACATTGATGTTACTCAGTTTGTCATAGAATTAGGTAATTGGTGCATTTTGCAAGTATTTATGTCCAAATTTTGAACAACCCAAGGTTCCCATAGTCCAGTTGGAGAAGCTTGTATGCACAGGCATGTTGATAGATTAGGAGTCCAGACTGTATTGCTGTAGTCTCATGATTCACCCCTATCTCTCCACAGCCCTTACATTCTACCATGCCTCCTCTTCAGCAATTTGTTCCCTAGGCTTTGGGAAAGGGGCACAAGTGGGTGAGAAGAAAAGTCTACTTTCTTTGGAGTTGTCATTTTGGACTCTAGTCTGTTCAGGTTGTTTCTCTTCATGAGTTGACAGCTTATCCAGTGGCACCTTTTTAGCCATACTAACAAAGCACAAGCAATTGGATGTACAGGCATTTAAGCAGTACTAATTATTATGTCAAGCTAAGCTGTGAGCATAGACACAGATTGGCCATTTTTATAACTCCTTCTGAGAAATGTCATCCAGATTATGTGATAATTTGAATGAGAACTGTCTCCTACAGGTGCCAAGTATTTGAACACTTGGTCAATTGCTGGTGCTGTTTGGGGAAGGTCATGGGATGTTCAGAAGGTGTGGCCATGCTGACAGAACCACACAGGAGGACAGGCTTTAAGAGTTCCTAGCCTTTTTTTTTTTCCAGTTCCAGGGGAATCTGAGACCCACTTCTGACCTCTGCAGCACTGCATGACACGGGTGCACAAACTTGCATGCAGACAGTACATTCATACACATACAGAAATAAATAAAATAATAAATAAAATTTTTAAAAAGTTTTTAAAGAAAAAGAGTTCCTAGCCTTGTCCCACTTCCAGTCGGGCTCTCTGCTTCCTGTGGCTGCTTGAAGACACGAGCTCCCAACTTTCTGCTCTGGCCACCTTGTACCATGCCTCCCCCCTTGCTTGACTCCGATCCTTCTGGAACCATAAGCCAAACAAACCCTTCCTTTTCTAAGTAGCCTTGGTCATGGTGTTTTATTACAGAAACAGAAAGTAACTAACACATTAATTGCCCATTTTATGCTGCTGTTTGAACTCTTTAAATAGAGGCAGGCGGATCTTTGTGAGTTCAAGGCCAGCCTGGTCTACAGAGTGAGTTCCAGGACAGCTGGGGGGGGGGGGCTACAGGGAGACCCTGTCTCGAAAAGACCAAAAAAAGAAAAGGTAAAAATAGAATTACTATGGGTGAATGGTGAAACTACAGCAATGTAGTCTGGACACTCATTTGATCAACTTGATTGAACAAACAACCTGTCACCCCCCACTGGATGGTGGGGCTGTAGGTGTTTGGGCACAACAGCCTGCAGATAGGTTTTGCATGAAGGATGCTTGTACTCATGGATTATCACTTATAGCTAAAAATGAAAAAAAAANGGGTTGAGGAATGATCCCTCCAGCTCCAATCCCTCTAGGACTTTAAGCAATGAAAGGGTGTTGGATTTTTGTCAAAGGCCTTCTCTACATCAATCGAGATGATCATGTGGATTTTGTCTTTGTCAGTCACATTTCATTGTGTTTTTATGAATATTAATTGAGTTTACGTATGTTGAGACTTATACCAGCATCTCAGACACCTCATATTGGACAAAGGGGGAAATAAAGATGACTCAATGGAAGAAAGACAGCATCATCAAGTCACAAATATTGTTGGCAAAACTGGATCCACCACTTGTAGAAGAACTAAAATTAAACACCTACCTCTCTCCCTGTTTACAAAAATCAACTCCAAACCAAAAATGGATCAAAGACCTAACTGTGAAACCCAAAACTCTATTGTCGCATAGAAGAAAACATTTGCAGCAACCTATAAGACATAGGTACATACGGAAAAGACTTCTTAAATCTGACAGCAGCTGCATAGGAAACAAGGTCAACAATTCAACAATAGTTCGTGAGAGATCGAGCTCGAGCCCACAAGCTTCGACAGGGCAAAAGCAAACGAACCAGGTGGAATAAAAGAAAAAGTCGGGTCTCTCTGTCGTGTTCTCTTATCGACAGTTACATTTTTATTCCAGAAGCCTGGAGCAAGATGGCTCAGTGGTTAAGATCATCATCACAGTTTTAGAGGACACGGGACCAGAACTCAGTGCCCACATCAGATAGCTCACAAACACCTATAAATCCATGTTCCCATGGGATCAATGCCCTCAGTCTAGCTGGTGGCATCTCCATACTCTATGCAGATAAAAAACTCAGTTTGGGCTGAAAGATCATTCTGTGAGAACAACAGACCAACACCATCATGGTGAAATCTGTAGACTGCTTCCTTTGGGCCAGCACACAGAAGTATGTTCCTAGAGGGGGGGCAAGGCAGTAGATCCAAACTGACAGCAGAACTTGCTAAAGTATAAGAATCTGCCCAGGTAGTATTGTGTTGAAGAAGGAAGGGGTTGTTGAGAGGATCTGAGGCTTGATACCCTAAGAGGCCAGGAAAAACATTGTCTATTTTGGTCCAGCTTCTTCTCCTATTTCAGTGAAGGGTGTAAGTTAAACCAGGAAAAAGCCTATAGCCCAGTATCAACAGCTCTCTAATGCAACCTAATTGGAGAGAATTCCATGTGTGTTAATATAAACAACCAAATACACATGACTGGAGTGGTCATAAATCCTAGAGAGAACCCTATGTCTGTAACATCCCTAGACAAACATAATTACTTACTGTAAGCTAATGTAGATCCTTTTATTTACAGATAAATATATCATTCCACCATCATCAAAAGAAGCTCAATTTTCAGAACAGATGGGAGACTATTACCAGGGTTCGTGAACTGTCACACACAGGGAATAAATGTCTGTAGATTCCCAGCCCTAATGACACATTTACAATGGAACTCTTGGCATCCTGGTTCAGCGGAACATAGTGGAACAGGGGGGGGTAGACAAATACTAAGTCATTTCTCAATGCTAACCAGGATATATCTCCTCATGCAACAGAAGGGTGATCACACCAGAAGGCCAAACTGGCCAAAACAGTAGAGAAATAGAGACTCTTCAGAATTGTGTTACTGGATCGGACCCTATACAACCCTACCCAACCAGGGCTAAGGGATAATGCCAGAACGATGGTGAAAGAAGAATGTAAGAGCTAGAGGTTAGTGCATGACCACAAGACATTAAGTCTTTTTATTATTTGTTCATATTTTTAAGGGATTCTACATATAATAACGCAGTTGTTTTAAGATACACATTGATGTTACTCATTTTTGTTGCATACAATTAGGTAATTGGTGCATTTTGCAAGTATTTATGTCCAAATTTTGAACAATCTTCAGTTCCCATAGTCCAGTTGAGAAGCTTGTATGCACAGGCATGTTGATAATCAGGAGTCCAGACTGTATTGCTGTTAAGTCTTCATGATTCACCACTATCTCTCCACAGCCCTTACATTGCCTACCATGCCTCCTCTTCAGCAATTTGTTTCCTAGGCTTTGGGAAAGGGCCACAAGTGGGTGAGAAGAAAAGTCTACTTTCTTTGGACTCTGTCATTTTGGACTCCTAGTCTCTGTTCGGTTGTTTCTCTTCATGTAGTTGACAGCTTATCAGTGCACTACTTTTTAGCCATACTAACAAAACACAAGCCAATTTGGATGTATAGGCATTTAAGCAGTACAGCTATTAATGTCAAGCTAACTTGAGCATAGACACAGATGCATGGATGGTATGAATCCCAGCAAAAATGTTGGTTTCTCTATTATAAAGGTGGACAATTTTTATGTGTGGTATTTAACATCTCTCAACCACTTTAGAGGACAATAAGACTTGTGGCATCCAACTGTGAGTTATTCCATCAAGGGAGAGGCTAATAGCCAATTAGATTTGGGACATAATATATATATATACTATATTAATTATATCCCAACTCTGTGGGATATTGGGTGATCTCATATTCATATCTATATCTATAGTCTATCTTATTCTTATTCTTTGTGAAACAGCAGTTTATATATATATACTTAGTGTACGTATACCTAATATCTGTGCCACAGATATATATATATATATATATATATATATATATAATATATATCTATTGTATGCGACGAGTCCTTGCTTGACTCAGGTGCGGACCAAATTTTGCTGTATTGCTTTAGTGGCCTTTCGACATGCTCTCTAGGCATTTCAGAGGCAACTTTGTAGCTAAGGTGATTCTCATAACATTTTTTATGCTCACACCAGGGTCCTAACAAACAGGTGACTTACGCCCTTTCTCCTGCCTATATCCCCACTTATAGGCAAAAGGGCTCTATAATTGTGGGGGGGTTTGAATCCCTAGCCAACATCTCTAGGTGGAATAATACCTTCCAGATACTGAGGAAACCTTTCCTTACCTTCTCCGCTTTTAGAACAAATAAAAGCATGATGGTAATGAAATCATTCCCTAACTGTAAATTAGAGCCAAATGTTATAGTTGTTAATTTCTTTATAAAAACAGGTAATAACTACCCTTTTACAATTGACTGATAAACATAGGAACTGTGGAAAGCGGATAATTCTCTATCTAGAGCCAAATTCCAATAGTAAAGTATAAGTCTGTGTAATAAGAAAATATATTACTAATAGAAATTAAGTTTACAGGCAGCGGGGAACATTTTCAAATGAACTAATATAATCTTACAGCATACCCATATACAAGGCCTATTACCATGTGGGCATTAAAAACTCATACACATAAAATAAATTTTAAAGAAGGATTTTTTTTTTTCTTAGTAGTTTTCTGTAATCGTTTTCTAAATAACTTTTCTGTTTTCATTCCCATCTATGCACTTCCTCAGCCCTCTCCCTACACTCCCACCCTACTTACACCTTGTTAGTCTGATGCTTACCTATCCTCCTTCAACTTGACAGATCTTAATTTTCAAATTTCCAAGATTTTTTTTTTTTTGGAAAATCTTAAGATTCTCAAGAGAGAAACATATGACTTTTGTCTGTCCAGGCTTTTGTCCCCCAAGCAATTTGAACAAAATTATTATCATTTGATGATTCTGGATAGGTACATATAATTTTTTTTCATTTTTTACCCCAACTTGTATTGCATATTATATATATATATTATATATATATATTATATTTTTTTTTTTTTTTTTTTTTTTGGGGGACTTTTTCTTTCTTTCTTTCTTTCTTTCTTTCTTTCTTTCTTTCTTTCTTTCTTTCTCTTTCTTTCTTTCTTTCTTATTTTCTTTTTCTTTCTTTCTCTTTCTTTCTTTCTTTCTTTCTCTCTCTCTCTCTTTCTTTCTCTCTCTCTCTCTTTCTTTCTTTCTTTCTTTCTTTCTTTCTTTCTTTCTTTCTTTCTTTCTTTCTTTCTTTCTTTCTTTCTTTTCTTCTTTCATCAAAAGATGTCATGTTTTCCCCAAGGAAGTGCTTAAAGGTTCCTCCTTGGCAAACCCAAACAATAATCAATCCTGCCCCCGTGCTCCACACTGGGGTCCCTGCCTCCCCCCTGTGGTCACCCAAATGAGGTCTAGCAAGCAAGTGTCCTGTCTTGATCTTCCTGTACTGGCCTAGAAGACTGGAAGATTATTAGAAAACTACTATAGCATTGTCTCTTCCCTTAAGTAGAAATGCTTCTGGGAATCTCGAGCACTTGGCCAGGAGCCAATCCTCAGGAAATATGATGGAACTTAGGAGAAGCTAAGAGCTGGGAGGAATGAACACCCCCTTACTAAAATAAAATGTTCACCTCTTCTGAATCTTCCCACCCCTCAGAGCTCTCCCCACATAGCACTTCAGAGCTTGCTGTTCGGTCCTAGTTATTTCAAATGGTGCAACCTTCATTTCCTTCCTTCTCCTCCCCCCATTTTCTCCACTAAGCATTCGGAAAGAATTCAGTTATTTAATTATCCTTGTAGTCATTTCCTTCTTTTGAATATCTTTTCCTTTTGGCTAATGACCAATACTTGAGCACGTTCTCTCTGACAGTCTGGGCTTTCTCAGTCTCTGCAAGTCTACACAGGCTCGACACCACCTCCACACCTCCAAGCTGGGGCTATAGCTGAGCTCCATTGATGAACAGGCTGGATCTAACTCAAGACACATGACTTCCTCTCCTCCTCATACCCGTCCCTATCACCAGGTAGAAGCCAGATTCACAGCTTGTTTTCCTTGTGCTTTGAAAAGCTAATTAAATTGTCCTTGAGCTTTCCACAAGTCCATTTTTCAGGGTTTTTGTTTTAATGAGTATAATACCCCAAAGAGGGAATTCCTATCTCCCCAGTAACAACAAATCAAGGTTCCCATTTTAGTGCTCCTCATCTTGTCAAGAAACGTATTTAAAAATATATTCAGGGGGCTGAAGAGATAGCCTAGCAGTTAGTTAAGAGTACTAACTGCTCTTGCAGAGGACCTAGGTTCGATCCCCAGCACCCATACCATCTGTAACTCCAATTCCAGGAGAACTCCAGTTCCAGGGGAATCTGAGACCCTCTTCTGACCTCCATGGCATTGCACGACACGTGTGCACAGACCTGCATGCAGACAGTACACTCATATACATACAAAAATAAATAAAATTAGAAAAATATATATTCAGGTGTGTTGGCAAGATGGCTGAGTGAGTGATGTGTTTGGCACACAGGCCTGTCAATTTGAGTTCAATTCTCAGATCTTGCATAAAGATAGAGGGGGACAACCAACTGTACACACTTTCTTCTGGCTTGACATATGTATGTGGTACACAAGTGTTCTCTTTCTTCCTTGCCCTCGGTCACACTCTCTGTCTATCACACATCTCAATATTAATAATAATGACAGACCCAGTTTTTAAAACATATCTATGGGCTTTGTGAAATACAGATGGTTCAGCAGTTAAGAGCACCTACTAGGTAAGAGCCAGCCCATTTTTATATACACAGAATTGCTGTAGCAATGTCTGTGAGGCATTTTCTTAACTGTTAACTTGATATAGGATGGCCCAGGCCATTATCTGTGGTGCCATCCCTGGGTAGTAGGGCCTGGCCTGTGTAAGAAATGCAGCTGAGTAGCCCAGGGGAGCAAGCCAGTATGTGCAGCTTCCTTCAATGGCTTCAGCTACGGGTTCTGACTCCAGATTCCTGCGTTGAATCCATGTTTGGCTTCCCTCAATGGTGGACTGTAAATTTGAAATATAAAATAAACCCTACCTCCAAGTTAGTTTTCTTGGTGTTTTTTTTTTTCTCATAGGAACAACATACTAAAACAGATATTAGTACTAGAGAGTAGAATGTTGTTCTGTAGGATGTCATTTCAGTAGGAAATGACCACGTTACTTTATGGGAGGAAAGTGGAGGATTGGACTTTAACATTTATGGGGAAAAAAAATCGAGGGCATAGAGATTAATGAGCTTTGTGGAAATTTAGAAGATAAGAATGCTGAATGAAATGCAGAGTATGGAGGTCTTGTTCATGACATCAGTGTCCCTTGAAGACTCTATGAGAGACACCTGTGTGATATATTCAAATGAAGAATCTGTAGAAGTGAAACTTTCTTTACTTTCTTATACAACCAGCGTTGCATATTTAAGGCTAAAAAATAGATTATGATTAATAGAAAACCAGTATGTTTGAGATGAAGTCTTCTGGAAAGTATTTCATTAGGGTCGGTACACAGACTCTGTGCTCCAGTGGGTGGAAAATGCTACAAGTCATGAGGAGAATAATGACCATGGGAGAAATGAAGGGAGGCTTCCTGGAAGGGATGGCGGAATGCAGTGATATGAAGGAGAAGGCAGAAAGGGGAACATTAGAGTGGGAAGTGCTGCATAGGTTGGGGAATACGAGCTCAAGGCAGGGAAGGAAGTATGGGGAAGGATAAGTAATGTTAAAGGCCTTAAGAAAAGGTTACATGGAGCCTACCATAATAGGGCTTCATAAAATATATACATATACATTATGAAAAGATTACAAGGAGTTACCCTATTTCAGGGGGACTTTGCCCCTTCTAGATATTGTAGGCTAAGGAAAAAAATAAAGCTCAATGGCAAGCATGGATTCTCTTTCTAAAAATTGTTGACGAGGGGTCTCATAGACTTTTGTATAATATTGGTCATTGCCCCTGCACTTGGTCCCATGCCATAATTGGATGGAAATATCCTATTGCTGAGGACACGACATACCCAAGAACAAACAAGAAAAAGTAATCAAGCCTCATCTTTACTGCCTAGATTTCATAATGCTGGAAGGTGCTATAGATGCTAATAGATGGGAAAAATAATCATCAACCTTACCCTGCTATGAACACATAAAGTACAAACCAACTGTCCAGGCAGAGTATGCACGATGTTGCAATAATGGCAAGAATATTATGGAACAACCAGCCACTCTGGAATCGGATCTGAGATTCATTTCATAGGATGAAATCTGTAACAGACATTGATATCAGTCTTAGGAAGCTGAGGCTATATAGGTTATAGTACATAGGACAGAATCCCAATATTAGTTTTCTTCTAAATAGAATATTAAACTGACTACTAATGATTTACTTTTTTTCTTAAAACATTAGGAGATTTTTTTATTTTTCTTTTTTGTAATTCTTTTACATGACACTTGAGCATGAGCTTTGTAGATGGCAACATCATATGGCAATGTCCAAAGACTAGACATAGAAATCAATAATATTGCTCAATGAATATGCATAAATCAAGTCATTGAAGATTAAAATGGTGCATTTAATGTGTCAATCATGGAATTTTCAAGCAGAACTTTTGGTTACTTTTATTTTATTTAAAAAAAATTTTTATTGATGCTTTGGAAAATGATACATCATTTTCCAATTCAGTTCAGGCATATATCCCCTTCCCTTCCCCCCACCCCACCCCTACCCATCCCAGATCCTGCATTCTGCCATAAGTTTTCTGCATCTTTCTCTGCTTTTTTGTTTTGTTTTGTTTTGATTTTTTTAACAATAAGTGATAATTTGTGAGTACAAGCATCCTTCATGTAAAACCAATTTGCAAGCAGTTGTGCCCAAACCCACACAGCTCATGGGTCCCACCATCCAGCAGGGGGGGGGGCTTGCATGTTCAATCAAGTTGACCAAATGAGTGTCCAGTCTATATTGTGATTTACTTTTTTATCCAGAGATTAACGCATCTTCAAATTTCACCAGAGAAGTTTCCTCATGCAGCATATAGTGACAAATACAGAACACGCAATCCCTTAGTACGTAGAGGTTACAAAGTGTTTATCCTTGAATTAGACACCTATATCAAACTTCTGACTCCCAAGGCTCAGGGATCATTGTGGAAGAGGTGGAAAACAAGGACCTCTGGGAGGGTGAGTGACAATGACTTTCAAGTATGTGACTCTTGGTATATAATATATAGTTGACTATATTGTGTGGGTAACAATAAGGGATGATGTGGTTAAGGGAGACCAAATACCATCAGATTATAGTGTATGAAAATTATTGAAATTCATTAATAATTTTAATCATACTAATAAAAAATTTAAGTTTAAAAATGGCCGTGGAGAACAGCTCAGGCTTACCTCCATGAGGGGCTGGAAGGGCGCTGGTGAGAGTGTAGCTTCATTGACAGTGAAGACCCCAGGAATGAGTGGGTCATGGAGAGCAGCTGAGGCTTGATATCACAAAGACAAGCGATTTCATAAATGAAACAGCCACCTCAATTCCAGTGGAGATCCTTGGAGGTTTGAGATGACATGACTATAAGACAATCACCAAGGATAACACCAGGTGCAGAGTGAGACAAGATCTATATGTGCTGGGGGTGAAGCTGGCTCAAGGCCTTTGAACCCCAGAAGATCATGAGTGATTCCAGATGACTGACATTGGGGTACAAGACTTGGAGCTATATTGGTGTATATTAGTTTTAGTTAAGTGTGATCAATCTTATGCCCTGATCCTACCCTCTTAGATGTAGAAAGTATATAACTTGTTTCTTATTTTGTAGGAAACCACAGATATGTGCCTTCTGATCCTGAACATGTAAATAATCGAACATGTAAGTTATTGAAAGTCTGTGAGATGGTTAAAAGCTGGACCTTGCTTTATATTGTGATGTTAGCATGATAGTTTGGGAGTACACAATGACGCAGGGTATGACGAAAGGTATTCTTGTGGCAAGTTCATAAGCAGTCAGCTGTACTGTATAGTTTTTTTCAACTATGTATGAAAACAAAGTTACTTGGGAAGAGAGAAACACTGTTAGGGTCCTTTCCTCCATTGTAATTCCCCAAGACCATGTATAGGAAGCATTTATTAGGTGGTAATTGATACAGGAGCACCCACACACTGTGAGCAGTGGCATCACTGGTCAGGATGGCCTGGGATGAATGAGAATGGTACCTGAGCAACACAGGGAAGGGAGCAGGTTAGCAGCTTTCCTTCTGTAGTGGCTTTCCTCAGTGGTGGGCAGGAAGTAAAAAATGAAATAAAGACTTTCATTTCCAGGATGATTTTCGTGTGAAGTTTACTACAGCCACAGAAAAACAAACTAGGACACTTGGCTGATGCTATAGCAAAGAATCCCTTCCTTTCCCTTGAAGAGTTCCGCCCCACACTTGTGTAGATCTTGCTTTCCACTGCTCTCCTGGGAACATACCCAGCTTGCCTTACTTTCTTCTTAGCTCCCTGCTTTCTCTTATCCATCCTGCTTAGTCTTATGTTTAAAAACCTTTAATAACATTTCCACTGTGCTGGTAAGTACTCAAGATCAAGGCTGAAGGAAGAAATTCCAGTTGCCTTTAGTCTAGATCCCCAAACTCTAGTTGGAACGCATCATTCTTCTAAGGAGGACACTGTGGAGCTGTGCCCTGTCCCTTTACCACTGACACTGAAAAAAGCCCTCTGCTCTTCTTGCTTTTTACTGGTAACTGCATCTTCCAGTGACATTTTGAGGACACGTGCTAATCCTTGCTCTTTAGGAACTCAGAGCTCATGCTTAACAAAAAGACAAATTCAACAACCACAAAAACAAACAAGAAGCAACACACTGGGCAAGTTTGCCTTGTATTTAATACCATCTTGTGGGAGACAGAGGCTGGAGGAACTCTGTATGAGTTCAAGGTAATACTGGTTTACATCAGTAGTTTCAGCCAACCAGAGTCACATAGAGAACCCTGTCTCAAAAAAAAAAAAAAAAGAATGAAAGAAAAAAACAAAACAGAAGAAAAAATATTTAAATTAATAAAAAACAAACACTAGGAAAAAAGCATTACACATGTGCTGTCAAAAATATAAGGTTATTAAATATACATCCAGAAAATGATTTTTGTACATCCTGGTGATGGTTATCTCTGATGACATGACACCGCCTAGAACTACATGGAAAGAAAGTGTGAATTAGGGATTATATTGGTTTGGTCATGGGCATATATGTATGTACAGAATTGTCTTAAGTCAGTCAATATAGGAAACAGCACACTGTGGACAGCACCATTCCCTAGGCAGCATAGATCTGAAGTGAACGAGTAGAGCATCTAGCTGAACACAAGCAAGCAGGCAGGTGGGCATGTACACATTTATTTCTTGATGCTCTTCTCCTTTGATACGTTGTTGTACTGGCTGGTCCCACTTCCTGCCCCTTGGCCTGCCTTCCTTTCCCCTCTAGGTTGTTTTCACATCAGGTTTTTTTGTCTTGTCATGAGACCAGAATTGAGAACAGGAGAATACCATGTCACACTTAAGTCATGGAACTAGAAAGTTTTAATCAAAATCATTGTAGCCAGGTTTTTAAGTACTTAAAATAAAATGAATTACCCCAATACTCCAACACATCCGGGATTTGAGACAAGTTCACACTCTCGCTCTCGTTGCCCCCTCCCCAAGGAAGACCACAAATCAGGAATCAAAACAATGTTTTATTTATTTTTTGGTCTTTTCAAGACAGGGTCTCCCTGTTGTCCCAGCTGTCCTTGAGCTCACTTTGTAGACCAGGCTGGCCTTGAACTCACAAAGATCCACTTGCCTCTGCCTCCTGAGTGCTAGGATTAAAGGCCTGTGCCACCATGACCAGTGGAACAATGCTTTTTGCTAATATAAAAGGGACAATATCCAAGTTATAATATTTAAAAAGAGTCCATGAATAATCATACAAAAAATTCACACATTGGGCCAAGTCCACTATTGGAGGAAGTCATACAGCAGCCTCAGGCAACCTGGACAGTACCCAGAGTAAGCAGCATGCCCCAAGGCACACAAGGAAGGCCAGGCAGAGTGGAACTCAGGATTGGACCACTTTGGGTTGTGGAAGAATATTATCATGATGGCCACTCACAGCTGTTTCAAAGTTTTATCCTGGAATGAGTTGGATTCCTATGAAGCCCTCTATGTTCACATACATGTGAGGTCACCTATGAGTGCAGCCACACCGCTGTCTCCACAGCTTCATACCCACGCCCCTAACGCTGAGAAGATTCTTCTGGTGGTCACCCAAGCTTCCTGGTTCTGGCTGCTGCTGCAGCGGGGACCACTGTCTTTGGCACAGCTCTTGTAGCCACCACTAGGCTGAGACCAGGCATCCTGGACTCGACACCTACACTGCACAGTGGGTGTCTTCCTTTGGGACTGGATTTCACCAGAATGTTGCTCAGGTGGATGTGATGCTGCCACCAGTGTTTATGTGCTGCCAGGTGATTCTGGACACAAAATGCTAGAATGTTTCTTGGCAAAAGATCTCTGCCTTTTGCACCTCCTGAGCTTAGTTGTGCTCCATCAAGTCACAACATGAAAAGTCACAACCAGCCTGCTCTGGTCCATGGAATGTTGTCTACTGCAGCACTCCTGTGTGGCTTCCACTACATGCTACCTAGAAGCATGGCAAGTTGGGTCTCCTTCATATAGTGTGGTGCCAAGCCTAAAAAAATCAGAGTACTTGGTCTTGAGTCTCTCCAGAACCAGGCTTTCAGTCTCACAGAGTGGCCTATCAGGGTCAATGGATTAATCTTGACTGTTTAGTCTGTCCTTGGTGTTTGGATTATAAGTTTGAGAATTCATTTTAGGGCCTAATGGTGTTAACCCCTTGGAAGCTCTCCCTTTCAGCCTTAAGCCTTCCTGTGTGCCTCCTCAGAGCTCAGGCCCAGCACTTCCTAGAATGTCCACACCAGGTCACAAAGAAGTGGTTAGATGTGAAAAAAGTAAAGAGAACAATAAGAAAAGGTGTTGGTGATTGTAAGGAGATCAGGAACACAATCATTGCAACAATCTGGACCTAAGGATTAAACTTGACCCAGGTTTTGGAATAAATTAGAGTCATTACACAAGCCCTTGATTGCCTCCCAGAACTTGGAGGTAAGACCCTATTGCTGAAGGCATGATACACTTTGGACACAGGATTTGGATGGATGGAGCTGGAACTGCCTTGGAAGCTACCTCCCCCAAAGGGTAGCTCTCATAGCTTTGAAGAGCACTACCCAAGCTGCTAAAAGAGAACATGGATCAATGGTCCAACCCCAGCTTTAAGACCAAATAACCAGATCAATGACCTGCACAGCATATGAGGCATATGGGGAAGTTACGGCACTTTTATCTTAGAGGCAATTAACAGCTGTCTAATTGGACTTAAAGCCTGTTTAATGGGAGGAAACTCATGTGTGGTGCTGTAAAATAGACAAATACTTATGAATGGAGAGATCATAGAGCTTAGAGAAATCCCAAAGGCTGTCAAGTCTGTAGACTAATGTAACTTCCTACTAGGTGCAAAATATGTCTCCTTATATTTACAGTTAAGTATCCGAGTCACTACTCATCAAAGAAACTTCTTTTACACCATAGAGACTATTACAGAGTACCACAACTGGTCACACACATTGTCTGTGAATTTCCCAACTCTAAACAACATATCTGGGAGCAGAGAGGCTATGGTATGGACTGGTCAGGGCCATGGTCCATTGGCCAGACTAACATCAATATATGGCTGTAGGATTTGCAGGTGGTCAATGCAAGCTCTGTATCTAAGGCTCACACAACACAGAACAAGGGGTGTAGAGGACATTAATCTCTCAACTCTCATTAACAAAACTCCCTCATGCGACAGAGTGCAAGGAACAAAAAAAGTCACAAATGGCCAAAGTGTGTGAATTAGGAGTCTGTAGAGTGTTAGTCTTCTTTGAACAGGACTCCTATATTAAGCTTCACTCACTAGGACTCAGGGAGCATTGTGGAAAAGAGGGCAGAAAGATTGTAAGAGCCAAGGAGGAGGTGCATGACCATATGGAAAGAGAATCAATCCTCCAGCCTCCTGGGACCCTGCTCATATGAACCTATGGTGATGGTGTCAGCATGCACCATATCCATGCAAAGTCAAGCAGACAAAAACCCATCATAGAACTGGGGAAATGGGCAGTAAACTCTAAGCTGAATAAATATTGGCAGCTGATTGCTTTCACACCAGGAAGAGCTGATTTTTTTAATATTTATTTTTAAATTTTATTTATTTATTTTTTTTCAAACAATAGGTAATAAGTAATGAATACAAGCATCCTTCATGTAAAACCAGTTTGCGAGCAGCTATCCACACAGCCCAAGGCTCCCACCATCCAGCTGGAGAGGCTTGTATATACAATCATGTTGATCAAATAAGTATCCAGTCTATATTGCTGTAGTACCACAATTCACCCCAATCACAGCCCTTACATTCTACCATGCCTCCTCTTCCATGGATTGTTCCATAGGCTTTAGAAAAGGGGCACAAGTGGGTGAGAAGCAAATCAGTCTACTTCCTCTGGAGATGTCATTTTGGACTCTGGTCAGCTCAGGCTGTTTCCCTTCATGGGTTGGCAGTTTATCCAGGAATAACCTTTCAATTCTACTAATGAAGCTCACGCAATTAGATATACAGGCATTTAAACAGTACTAATTATTATAGTAGGTTACAGTGGTATAGACACAGATATTTGGATGGTATGCTAATCCATGAACTATAGTTTTTTTCCTGTAAAAGTTGACAAGGTCTTACTGTGGCTTATAACATCTCCTAACCACTAGAGGATGTAAGCTTGTGGCATCAGCTATGAATTATTCCTCCAAGGAGAGAACTACTAGCCAATTATATTTGGGGTATACAGACATATGGCTGCCACTGTTGCACAGTATTTCCAGGCTGATGAGGAGTAGCTGATGCTGATGGAGGAGTCTTGCTTGACTTAAGGAGACCAATATTTTCTTTATTGATTTAGTGGTCTTTGGTAACACTCTCTGGCATTCCAGAGACCAATTATACACTTGCAAGTGTGGTCTCAATACATCTTTCCCATGTTTACACCAGGTCTTCGACAAAAGGGCTTTATCACCTCTCTTCTTGCAGGTATCCCAGTTTACAGGCAAGAAGCCTTTATTTATGGGGGGCTCGGGTCCCCTGGCCAACATCTCCTTGGCAGAATAATCCATTGCTGATATCAGAGCTCTCCTGTATTAATATATTTTGCTTAATTGCACAGTTATAAAGACTTTAGTATTATATTTGGCTCTGAATAGAGAATAATCCTTTCACAGTTCCTATGTCTATTAGTCAGTTAAAGAAAGCAGTTATACCAGTTTTATAAGAGATTACCTCTATAACAGTTGGCTCTAATTTACAATTAGGGAATGACTTCATTACCATCATGATTTTCTTTGTTCTATGAAAAGGAGGTAAGAAAGTCTCTCATATTAAATCTTTGCAGTACCTAAAAGGTAAGGCTCATTAGGACTCATTATAAACAGTTGTTACAAATACGATCCACAGAGATGTTTTAATGCCTATATCAGTCTGAGGCTTTTCTTCCTTTTAATGTTTAGATGGGCCAACTTCTCTGCTGGTATTTCTTGGTGCATCCTGCAAAATGCAAAGCTGTATCTTTTCCTTCCTAGCCATTAAGCTGGTGATGTTTTGACCTGTGGGAACATGCAAATCTTTTCCCATAGTTAGTTTTAAGATTTAAATTGAAAAATTTGACAACAGGCTTAATATATAACTGTATCCCCCCTTTTTTAATTTAGGTTTTTATTTTTTGACCCATGAATCTCAAAAATGGCAGGTGTAGTACACATACCTATAGGCAGGGATCAAGTTGTAAATTTTCCTTAAATTTACCCAAGCTGTTTATCATTGACTGTATGTTGTGAATTTGGGAAGCAAACTTAATTCCTTAAGTTAAATTATCCTACAGGGAAAAGAAAATGTTACAAGAGGATACTGTACAACACACAAATTATAGAGAACGTTTGTATGTATTAATCCCAATGATGTTGTTATACAAATTTTAAGTAAAACAAATGTGGACAACAATTTATATTTCCAATTAGCTTAAATGTATTACTGTTTTAATTAAAACCTTTTTTATTGTTTTATTTTTATTGAACTCATTTCCCACAACATTTCCCAATCAAATTTAGACTCATTCCCCCATGCATGCCCACCCCTTATGCCCCCCCCCTGTCAGAGCTCATGGATTCTGTCATACACAAGTCCTGTCTTGCATCTTTTTCTCAGTCTTCCATGACCTCTTTGGTGCACAGGTTTACTGTTTTGGTCAGTTCTTTGAATAGGTTTTTCTCTCTTTTTTTTTTGTTCCCATTTGATTTTATATTACTCCAAAATATGCATACATACACTCCACACATAAATCAAAGTTACAAAATCTGAAAATAAACTATAGATTAATTCCAAAGCACATTTAGAGATCTATATTTTAACAGTAAAGTTGCATGCGTGTAAAAAGAAATATAATTTTAGATTCTCTCTTTTTTTCTAGACTATGAATATTAGTATTCCTATATGATTGAACACACCATAGGATTATATAAGGATAAATTATGAATGGTTATAACTTGTATCAATAAAAAGAGAAAATATTATTTTACAAAATATTTTTAACTGTTAAATACAATCCTCTTTTTTTAACCAAAATATGTCATGTTTTCCCCAAGGAAGTGCTTGAAGGTTCCTCCTTGGCAAATCCAAACAGCCATCAATCATACCCTAGTGCTGCACACTGGGGTCCCTTCCCCCCATGGTCACCCAAATGAGGTCCAGCAAGCATGTGTCCTGTCTTGATCTTCCTGCACTGGCCTCTATGACACAGCATGGGTAGTCAAACAACAGCAGTTTACTCTATGAAGAGGCTGAAATCCCAGTAGCCACTCAGTCTACACGCTGGAAATCTCTGTAATCCCCATGTGGCATTGGAGGTTTGAAGGATTCTCAAGTTTTATATTTGAAATACAATTTCTCAGACCTTATTGATTATTTATTTCTGGTTATACTTTCCTTTTTGGATGCTTCAGGCCACACAGTCAGCCCAGATTAACCAAGATTTCTGTTTTCTCAAGGTCAGTTGAGGATCTGGTCCTCAAAGGTCACTCGGGGTTTTTTGGGGGGGGAGAGGGGTAGCCCCTGGCTCCTTTTGGTTTTTCAACCACCAGTTCCATCCACTCGAGGACACAGTTAAGTCTTGCTAGACAAAGCTTCTCTTTTTGAAGCATGAGCAGACTTTCCTCTTTATAGGGTGGACACTGGCTGGATTCCCATCAGTGGATCTCCAAGACCTCCCACACAAGGAAGACTTGTGACTCACATTTGCAGGACATTTCAGGAGATGCCCCCATGCATAGTCTCCTGAGACTTAGTTGACCTGTGAGGGCAAGGAACAACGTTATCCCTTAGGTCCCTCAACCAAATTGGTATGGACATTAAGTATGGTCATTAAAGGCTAAGTTACACCAGCCTGATACATCACACCTATACTAAAATTGTATCTTCTGGAAACCAAACCGTGTGTTATTTCCATATCATATTTCTTGATTCACCTTTTTTTTTCCATTTTAACTTCATGTTACACTATAATATGTGTACATGTCCACCATCATTTACCAAAAATCCATAGTCTGAAAATAAATGGTAGGTTAGTTCTAGGACCTGTCTAGGAATTCATAATATAATTCCACGGTTGTGTTGAGATTGTGAGGAATATAGCACAAATGTTGGTCAATTTGACTTCGAACTAGGTACTTTGTGCTAGCATCCACAGATGAGGGATACCGTTTGTCTTTTGTTTTTCTGGGACTGTTTCCTTCACTTAACATAATATCTTCTAGGTACATCCATTTACCTGCAAATTTCATGATATCATCTCTCTTTACCGCTGCATAGAACTCCATTGTGTACATTTACCACATTTTCTCTATCCACTCATCTGTTGAGGAGCACTTGGGTTGGTTCCAGCTCTATGCTATTGTGAAGAGAGTTGCAATAAACATGGCTGTACATGTATCTTTGGGGTAGGATGAGTTTTATGGATATATACCCAGAATTGGTATGGCTGGGTCAGGAGGTAGGCTAATTTTGAGTCTTTTAAGGGTTCTACACACTGCCTTCCATAATGGTTGTACAAGTTTGCATTCCCACCAGCAGTGGATGAGTGTTCCCCTTTCCCCACAACCTCTCCAGCATTTGGTATCATTTGTTTTCCTGATCCTAGCCAGCCTTCTTGGAGTGAGATTATATCTTAAAGTGGTTTTGATTTGCATTTCCTTAATTATTAGCGATGTTGAACACTTTTTAAGATGTTTCTCTACCATCTCTCTTTCCTCGCTTGTGAAGTTTTTGTTCAGCTCTTTACTCCATCTTTTGAGTGAGTCATTTATTTTCTTACATGTTTGTTTTTTGAGTAGTTTATATATTCTGGAAGTTAGTGCTCTGTCAGATGTATCAGCAGTGAAGGTTTCCTCCCACTCTGTAGGTTTTCTTTTCACTTCCCTGATTTTTTCTTTTGCTGTACAGAAGCTTTTGAGTTTTATAAGGTCCCACTTGCCAATTGTCACCCTTGTTTCCTGTGCAGTTGCTGTCTGATTTAGAAAGTCTTTTCCTACTCCTATGTCTTGTAGGTTGCTGCCAACTTCTGCTTCTATCACCTTCAGAGTTTTGGGTTTCACATTGAGGTTTTTGATTTATTTGGAGTTGATTTTTGTTCAGGGTGAGAGGTAGGGGTTTAATTTTATTCTTCTACAAGTGGCGATCCAGTTTTGCCAGCACCATTTGCTGAAGAAGCTGTCTTTCCTCCATTGAAACTTTTTGGTCCCCTTGTCGAATATGAAGTGGCTGAAATTGTATTTGCTCAAGTTTGGATCTTTAGTTTTGTTGCATTGGTCTATGGGTCTGTTTTTGTGACAGTACCAATCTGTTTTTATGACTACAGCCCTGTAGTATAGTTTAAAGCCTGGTATAGAGATCCCCCCCCCCGTATTGCTCTTTTCACTCAGGGTTGCTTTGGCTATTGGGGGTCTTTTGTTTGTTCATATGAATTTAAGGATTTTTTTTTTCCAAGCATGCGAAGAAAGTCTTGGGGATTTTAATTGGGATTGCATTAAATCTATATATTAATTTGAGTAAAATAGACATTTTTACTCTAATAATTTTTCCAATCCATGAGTATGGGAGGTCTTTCCATCTTCTGATGTCATTTTCAATCTCCTTCTTCAGGGGTTTATAATTTTTGTTGTAGAGTTCTTTGGTGTCTTTGGTTAGGTTTTTTCCTAGGTATTTTATTGTTTTTGAAGCTATTGTGATTGGGGAAGCCTCCTTGTTTTCCTTCTTTAGTTGCTTGTTGTTGGTGTAGTGAAAGGTTACTGATTTTTCTAGGTTAATTTTTATCCCAACACATTACTGAAACTACTAATCATTTCTAGGAGTTTTCTGGTTGAGTTTTTGGCATCCCTTAGATAAACTATCATATCACCTGCAAAGAGGAGTAGTTTGACTTCTTTTTTTCCAATTATTACTCTTTTAATTTCCTTTTCTTGCATTATTGCCCTACCAAATGTTTCCAGCACTATATTGAAGAGGAGTGGTGACAGGGGGCAGCCTTGCTGAGTTCCTACCTTTAAGGGGAAGCCTTCTAACTTTTCTCCATGTAGGATGATGTTGGCTCTGGGTTTCTTGTATATGGCTTTGATTATGTTGAGGAATGATTCTTCCAATCCAATTCCCTCTAGGACTTTAAGCATGAAGGAGTGTTGGGTTTTGTCAAAGGCCTTCTCTGCATCAATTGAGATGATCGTGTGGTTTTTGTCCCTCAGTCCATTTATGTGTTTTATGATATTAATTGATATACGTATGTTGAATCATCCCTGCATCTCTCATATGAATCCAACTTGATCATGATGGATGAATTTTTTTAATCAATACTTTTTATTTTATATTATTCCAAAATATGCTTTTATACACTCCACACATAAGTCAAAATTAAAAATTATGAAAATAAACTGTAAGTTGGTTCCTAAGCACATTCAGAGATTCACATTTTAACAGTAAATTTGCATGCAGGTATAAAGTCTTGTAACTTTACATTCTTTTTTTAGAATATGACTACCTTTCCTCCATCTATATATGGTAATTACAGTGTGTGAGTATAAGATAATTCTAGAGCCCATTTATAGATTCACATTGTAATAGCACAGTTGCTTTCAGATACAATGAAATATAATCATAAAGTTGCTCAGTTTGCCTACCAACTGGGGATTTGGTGTTAGCATCCACAAATGAGGGAAACCATTCACCTTTTATTTTCTGTGACTGTGTTACTTCACTTAGTATGATTGCTTCAAGTTCCATCCATTTATCAGCAAAGCTCATGATGTCATCTTTCTTTACTGCTGCATAGAACTCCATTGTGTAGATGTACCACATTTCTGTTATCCATCATTACTGAGGGGCATTTGAGTTGGTTCCAGGTCTTTGCTATTGTGAAGAGAGCTGCAATAAACATAGCTATGCATGTATCTTTGTGGTAGGATGCATCTTGTAGGTATATACCCAGGAGTGGTATGGCTGGGTCAGGTGGTAGGCTCATTTTGAGTTTTTTAAGGGTTCTCCACACTGCTTTCCACAGTGGTTGTACCAGTTTACATTCCCACCAGCAGTGGATGAGTGTTCCCCTTTCCCCACAACCTCTCTAGCATTTGGTGTCTTTTTGGCTAGTCTTATTGGAGTGAAGTGATACCTTAGTGTGGTTTTAATTTGCATTTCCTTAATTATTAATGATGTTGAACACATTTTAAGATGTTTCTCAGCCATCTTTACTTCCTTACTGGTGAAGTCTCTGTTCAGCTCTTTACTCCACCTTTTGAGTAGGTCATTTGTTTTCTTACTTCTTTGCTTTTTAAGTAGCTTATATATTCTGGATATTATTGCTTTGTCTGATGTATCCGTGATGATTCTTTCCTCCCACTCTGTGGGTTTTCTCTTCACTTCCTTGATTGTTTCTTTTCCTGTAAAAAATTTTTGAGTTTGATGAGGTCCCACTTGTCAGCTGTTGTCCTTATTTCTTGTGCAGCTGCTGTTTGATTTAGAAAGTCTTTTCCTACACCTATGTCTTGTAGGTTGCTGCCAACTTTTTCTTCTATTACCTTCAGGGCTTCAGGTTTTAGGTTGAGATCTTTGATCCACTTGGAGTTTATTTTTGTACAGGGTGAGAGGTAGGGGTTTAACTGTTCTTCTACAAATGGTGATCCAGTTTTGCCAACACCGTTTGCTGAAGATGCTATCTTTCCTCCATTGAGTTTATTTTTTTTTAGCACTTTTGTCAAATATGAGGTGGCTGAAGTTATATGAGCTCAAGTTTGCATCTTCAATTTTGTTCCATTGGTCAATGGTTCTGTTTTTATTGCCAGTACCAGGCTGTCTTTATGACTATAGCCTTGTAATATAGCTTGAAGTCTGGTAATGTAATCCCCCCAGTATTGCACCTTTCACTCAGGGTTGTTTTAGCTATTTGGGGTCTTTTGCTTTTCCCATATGAATTTAAGGATTTTGTTTTTACTTTTTAAATAACTATTTATTTTTTATATTTTATTTATTTATTTATTTATTTATTTATTTATTTATTTATTTGTATGAATGTACTGTCCACATGTAGGTCTGTGCACCCATGTCGTGCAATGCCGCGGAGGTCAGAAGAGGGTGTCAGATTCCACTGGAACTGGAGTTCTCCTGGAATTGGAGTTACAGACTGTTCTCAGCCACCATGTAGGTGCTGGGGATCGAACCTGGGTCCTCTGTAAGAGCAGTCAGCACTCTTAACCATTAGGCCATCTCTCCAGCCCCAGAAATTTTTTTCTAAGTCTGTGAAAAAGCTCATGGGAATTTTGATTGGGATTGCATTGAATTTGTATATTAATTTGGGTAGAATGGACATTTTTACTCTATTAATTTTTCCAATCCATGAGCATGGTAGGTCTTTCCATTTTCTGATGTCATTTTCAATCTCCTTCTTTAGGGTTTTAAAATTTTTGTTGTAGAGGTCTTTGGTGTCTTTGGTTAGGTTTATTCCTAGGTATTTTATTTTTTTGAGGCTATTCCTTCTCCAATTGCTTATTGTTGGTGTAAAGGAAGGTTACTGATTTTTCTAGGTTTATTTTGTATCCTGCCACTTTACTGAAACTTTTGATCATTTCTAAGAGTTTTCTGGTGGAGTTTTTAGCATCCCTTAGGTAAACTATCATATCATCTGCAAAAAGGCATAGTTTTACTTCCTCTTTTCCAATTAGTATTCCTTTAATTTCGCTTTCTTGCCCTATTGCCCTAGCAAGCATTTCAAGCACTACATTGAAGAGGAGTGGTGATAGTGGACAGCCTTGCAATGTTACTGCCTTTAAGGGGATTGCTTCTAACTTTTCTCCATTTAGGATGATGTTGGCTGTGAGTTTATTGTACATGGCTTTGATTATATTGAAGAATGATCCTTCCAGTCCAATTCCCTCTAAGACATTGAGCATGAAGGGATGCTGGATTTTGTCAAAAGCTTTTTCTGCATCAATTGAGATAATTGTGTGGGTTTTGTCTTTATGTCCATTTATGTGTTTTATGATATTTATTGATTTACGTGTGTGGAACCATCCCTGCATCTCTGGTATGAATCCAACCTGGTCATGATGGATGATCTTATTGATGTGGGTCTGTATGTGATTTGCAAGTATTTTGGTGAGAATTTTTGCATCTGTGTTCATCAATGATATGGGTCTATAGTTTTCTTTCTTGTGTCTTTGCCTGGTTTTGGTATTAGAGTGATGCTGTCTTCATAGAAAGAATTTGGGATAATTCCCTCTGTCTGTATCCTTCTGAAAACTTAGAATAATAGTGGTTGTAAGACTTCTAAATGTTTCATAGAATTCTGCTGTGAAACCATCTGGGCTGGGTTTTTTTTTTTAGTTGGGAGGCTTTTTATTACATCTTCAATTTCCTCAGGTGTTATGGGTCTGTTTAAGCTGTCAATCTTTTCTTGATTAAGCTTTGGCAAACCCTAGGATTTCAGATATTCATCCATTTCTCTTAGGTTTTCAAATTTAGTATAGTATAGGTTTTTGAAGTATTCTCTTATGATTGTCTGGATCTTTTCTTTATCTGTTGTGATGTTTCCCCTTTCATCACAAATGCTATTGAGGATGATCTTTTTGATGTGGGTCTGTATGCGATTTACAAGTATTTTGTTGAGAATTTTTGCATCTATGTTCATTAATGAGATGGGTCTATAGCTTTCTTTTTGCTTGTATCTTTGCCTGGTTTTGGTATTAGAGTGAGGCTGGCTTCATAGAAGTAGTTTGGGAGAATTCCCTCTATTTGTATCCTTCTGAACAGTTTGAGTAGCAGTATGTAAGACCTCTTTAAATGTTTTATAGAATTCTGCCGTGAAACCATCTGGACCTGGGCTTTTTTTAGTTGGGAGGTTTTTAATTACATCTACAATTTCTTCAAATATTATGGTTCTGTTTATGCCGCCGATCTCTTCTTGGTTTAGCTTTGGTGATTCCCAGGATTTCAAATATTCATCCATTTCGCTTAGGTTTTCAAATTTAGTAGAGTATAGGTTTTTGAATTATTCCCAAAGACTTCCTGGATCTTTTTGTTGTCTGTTGTGATGTTTCCCCTTTCATCACAAATTCTATTGATTTGGAGTTACTCTTTCTTTCTTTGGTTAACTGGACTAGAGGTCTATCTATCTTGTTTATTCTCTCAAAGAACCAGATTTTATATTCATTGATGTTTTTGTATTGTTTTCTTTGTTTCTATTTAATTGATTTCTGCTCTGACTTTTGTCATTTCTTCTTGTCTGATGTGTTTAGGGTTCCTTTGTTGTCTTTTGAGGGTTTTTAGCTGCAGAGTTAACTCATTTATTTGTGCCCTTTTAACCAATGTGGTTTAATATAGACATTTTTACTTTTACTAAGTCCTAAAATACCATATAATATGTAGAAAAAGTTTGGGCAAATTTGGATACCTGTTAAACTCACATCAATTAAATATACATTAATCAAATATAGACCCTTGTCCTCCTCCCAACCCTCCCACCCCACCAGATTCACCATTTCAGTCAGTCCTTTGATGCAGTCTTTTCTGTTGTTGTTCCTTCCAATATGCATCACTCCCCACAAGAAATATTGACAACTGGGTTATTGGCACTAGCATCCACAGATGAGGGATAGTGTATGCCATTTGTTTTTCTGGGACTGTGTTACTTCACTTAACATAATATCTTCTAGTTCCATCCATTTACCTGCAAACTTCATGGTATCGTCTTTTTATACTGCTGCATAGATTTCCATTGTGTAGATGTACCACATTTTCTCTATCCACTCAGTCAGTTGAGGGGCAGAATTGATTTTTTATAAAGATAGGGAATCTGTATAGACTAGACCTCAGTGAATGAACTTGAACTGAGGAACACCTGGGGACACTAACTTGTCACAGTAGGCCTTAATGCAAGTGACAGGATGTATGAATTCCAGTGAGGGATTAGGGGAGTGTGTCTATGGTTAAAGGGTTGTAAATTGATTAAAATTGACTGAGGTGTTCTGTATAAAATGCACAAGAATTCAATTTAAAAAAAGAAAAAAAATAGACTTTAGTCAGAAGATAGCAGTCTGCCTATGTCTTGTTGACATAAAGGGTGAAGATTAGAAACCATAACAAAGCATCCCTCCATGTGAAAATGATCATAAAATATTTGCAAAGGTTCAAGGTGAAAATTGAAAGGTAGGTGTTGCTTCCCTTGAAAGAACCTCACAGTCTGAGGCCAATGGATTTGAGGTTGTAAATTAAAAAAAAAAAACTGCTTTTCGAACCACCTTCCAAAGATAGTGCATTTCCAGGTGATATGGCTTCACAGGCAATGTGGACAGGTAGGAAGACTTGAGTCAAATTCAGAGGGAAAGTCCCTCCCCTCCAAAAGAACTCCTAAGGCCTATTAAGAGGTTCACATTGTAACATCACAGTTGCTTTCAGATAGAAAGAAATATAACAATAACATTGCTCGGCTTGCCTTTCAACTAAGGATTTGGTGCTACCATCTAAAAATGGGGGGAACCATTCCCCGTTTGTTTTCCAGGGACTGTGGTACTTTACTTATCATAATGGCAGAAGCCTTGTAGAGTCTCCAAGCCCATGCCATAGTGGCTCCAGGGAGGAACCTCAGTCAAGCCCAGAGCAGAGAATATATCCAGGAATGCAAGGTTTGAGCCCTGAAGCAGGGAAACCCTCTAGCCCCCAGTTAAAATGGTTATGAGAGAATGAACCACATATGTTGAAATCAAATTTCTTCTGGTTTATCCTAGCTCTCACTGAGGGAAAGCTGACATGTCATTCTTGGTTTTGCTTTCAGGTAAAGGAAGAAGGTGAAGGTCAGAGACAAAGGTGCCACAGGCACGGACACTTGGTTGGTCTGATCTTTCATCAGGCACTCTCAGAGATCAAGTTGTGACTGGATTACCTGCCTTGTATTGTCCTTAGGAGAGGAATGCTAGTTCTCTCTAGCATCAAGTGCCACAATGGCTTTGCCTCACATTACTTGCCTTAAGGACTCTAAAAGCCTTCATCAGTTCCCTATAGGAGGAAACACAGACCATTCTTTTCCAGAGACTGAATGGCCCAATAAGAGCTTTGAAGACAAATGTTCCTGCCAATCTTTGACATCCTGATGCTTTGTGTCCATGGGATGTTTTAGAGAGGTTATCTGGCTTTACACCTTACTGAGAAGGCTGCATCTTCACAGGGAAGGTGACCTTCACCCTCCCTCCTCTATCTTCCCTTCTTCTCATTGAGGGGCTTATATCCTTAGTTCTCTATCTACAGACTAATCCTACCCCAAACACAGAACATATTCAGGTTGTTCCAATTCTTATTTTTTGCTGTATTTTTTTAATTACTCCCAACAGCCACTTTTGTGGCAACATGTCCTTAATCTCCTCATATTGCAATACTGGCACAGATGTGGGATCTTGGGAATCTTCCACAGCTTCCACTTGTCCTTTACTTGCAGGCTTCCTATGGTCTCCTCTTTGTGGTACTTCAGAGCCAGAGGCTGTACTTGGCCTCTGTTGATGCCAAGACAGAGCTTCCCTCTAAGGCCAGGACAATCTTCCTGTTCAGTAGACTTGTTTCTCCCTCAGGCATCAGGCCCAACTCCCTTGCTTTTCCCCCTTATATAACTGGATAGTAGTGGATCGTGCCTCCTCTCAGCTAGCTTAGCATCCATGTCCTTGTTCTGCAGCACCTGTAATCCCCACTCTGGGCTCCCTCTGAACTTGCATTTGGCAGCTTGTCTGCTGCGCATGCTTGGACAAGTCCCTTCTGGTTGCTCAGTTTTCTGGGGTTTCTGGGCATTCCTTGTGGCATTCTCCTTTGTTGTGTCTCACCACTACTTCCTCTGAAAAGGCCCTTCCAAGCATCTCGTGGCCCTTTATTTATTCAGGTATTTTTCAGACTATTCTCTAGGATGGGGTCTGCCCATCCTTCTGTACCTGTATCTTCCCGATCCTAGTAGGTTTTGCTGGTTTGGTCCTTCTGTATCACTTTGCTAGCAAGCCAGTGGTCTTTAAGTTGGCTCTCTATTGGTGTAACTGATTCTGGCTTTTTCTCTGAAAGAGCCATGGATAACTTGCAAATGGAACTTCACCAGTGCTCTTCAAGTCCTCTTCTGATCTCCATGCATTTACTAGAGCTACTTTGCTTATTTCCATGTTGGTTAATGAAGACAGGCCCCTAGGAAGCTCTAACACTCACTGGTAGAGCTTAAAATATCTCATTTTCCTCAGTGTCCCATAAAGTTTGGCAACTGGTTCTGGCTAGTATGTACAACAGTGATATTTTTGGTTTGAGTATCCCTGCCCCCTTGACCCTCCTTGTGGCTCGGTTAGAGGTTTGACCCCTAACTTCTTGAGTGCTCACCAGAAAACTTGAATATTCTTCTATTTCTCAAGTTACCAAGCCAGGTGCTGCCAAGTCTTTTTTTTTTTTTTTTCTTTTTTCATTTCAGACCAGAGCTTTGTCCCTCTCAAGTCCTACCTTATGAGGATCAGAGGTTTCATGGATCAATAAGTCTCTTTTCCTCTCCTTAATGCCTCTGTAACAAATTGCATTGTTGGAAGTTTCCTCAACTTCTGAGATCTACACCCACCATTATCCTGACTTGGGAACTAATGTACTCAATAAACAGTCACAGGCTTAGCTACCTTGCTGGTATACAATGTATTGTGAACAGCCAAGTGGTGACTGGATGTGACCTAGGCTGGGGCCCATACAGGGAGCAGACTTAGGTCTTCACTGGCTCTTGTTTTTAGGAGTGGCAGTTTGGAGACCCACTTGTATATGTGAGGACACAGGCCTCCTAACTGAAGGGGAAAGGCAGTCTGTGTCTGGCAGATGACCAGTGACAAGGGACAGAGTTCTCTTAGGAGCTGAAAGATGCATGTCCATGCCTGGCTAAATTAGTTTTATCAGGGCACAAGATTTTTCCTTAATAAATCCATTAATTATTTTGGGGAAGTCTTGTCAGAAGAAAAAGCAGTTTGAACAGCATTCATTCAAGCAAGCTGACCTACTCTGACCGCCCCCAAGCAGCAGCAGGGATCCTTTATGCTAAAGACTTTTCTTGGCTTCCCACTTCAGGTGGCTTCATCTGCCTTTGACCTCTGATGGGTGAAATAGAGGAAGAAGTGCTTGGACTCAGCTTTGGGCTCTTGAGGTTTGGTCCCTGCTGTGTTTTCCTTGATGTGTGCACCTCACACTCTGCCTCCCTCTGAGTCTGGGGCTGTTCTGAGCACTGAGGTTGCCCTTGGAACCATTTTTGGTGATGTAAATTATTTGTTGACTGGCATTCGTTTCCTGGTTCTAAGCCATTTCTGCTTTGTAGAACTGTTGGTGAGCTATTGGGCCATTTGCATGGTGGGTCTTTAACCACTTGGAAATCTGGCACATGACAGGAAAGGTTTTGGGGGTTCTGCTGAGCCATTATGATTATTTGAACCATTTCACAAAGAGAGCAAGGATTTCAAGGGAATCAATGTTGTAATTAATGCAACCAGATATTATAAAACCTATGATGTCTTTACTTTTTTTTTTTTTTTTTTCTTCATTATGATGGTTTATCAAGCGGTATGGGGTAAAACCAATCTGTACCTAGAGTTCCTTAAAATAACTCAGTAACAATTTCTGGATACTTGTTTTTCATTTTATTTATTTATTTTTTAACTTCCTGGCATGCCTTGATAAAACATGTATGTGAAAATATGCTTACATCCATTTATAGTGTCTCTTGGAGATATTTTGGACTGTATTAATGACGGGAACCATTGCCTCCTCATATATTTTTTCCCAATTTCTTTAAAAAGATGTTTAGCAGAAAAAACAAATGAAAAATGGTTGTCCCTCATATGTGGCTGCTAGTACAAACAACCCAGATATAAATATTCTCATGGAGAGGGAGCCATAGTAAAAGAACAACAGAAAGGGACTGCATCAAAGAATGGGACTGAAAATGGTGAATTGGAAAGGGGGGATGGGTGGGAGAGGGACACGGGTGTATATTTGATTAAGCATATTTAATTGACGTGAGCTCAGCAAGAACCCAGTTTCGCCTAGAAATCTGTCTACTGGTTACATGATGTTTTAGGATTTAGTAAAAGTAAAAGTAAAACATGTGTATTATTAAACAAATTGGTTTACAGAATCTGATAAAAATGGTAATGCATCTGAATTAAATGGAGATATAATTTTCGCTGTTGCCCACATTTGCTTTACATAAAACCTGTAGAGCAAGAAATAACTTTGGGATTGACACATTCAAATGTTCTCTATAATTTCTCTGTTGTACGATATCACCTTGTAAGCATTCTCTTTTAGATGATTTAACGTAAAATTAAGTTTGCTTCCCACGTTAATCCTATATAGTCACCCAAAACCACATGGGTTGAATTTGATGAAATCTGTGCCTTGACTCCACCCTATAGTCATGTATAATACAACTATCTTCTGGAGACTCCTTTATACGCTAAAAAAAGGGGAGGGGATACAGAAAGACATGAACCCCTTTTCATCAAATATCTTGCAATTCAAATCTTACACCTAACTCTGGGAAAAAGATTGTTGTTCCAACGCTGACAAACGGCACCAACTGAACGGATGAGAAAAGAAAAAGATACAGGTTTGCATTGAGTAGGCTGTACCAAAAAGAGACAACGAAAAGGCTGACCCATCTGAACATTCAAAGGCAGAAAAGCCTCAGAATGCTAAAAACATCGACCCCTCCTGTGGATTCCTACATTTACACAACTAGTTATTAATGAGTCCTAATGAAAACTTACCTTCTAGGTGCCACAAAGTTCTAATATGAGGAGAGACTTCCTTGCCTTCCACCCATAGAACAAGGAGAAGGGGAAAAAAATTGCCAATGATGAGTCGCTCCCCAACTGTTACCTTGAGACAAAACTATTGTAGGGTAATCTCTTATCAAAACCGGTAAAACTGCTTCTTTAACTGACTACTAGACCTGGGAACTGTGGAAGGGATTAATCTCTGTTCAGAAACCCAAAATATAATACTAAAGTCTAGGGCTATGCACTCAGGCAACATATATTAATACGGAGCTCTGACATCAGCAATGGATTGTTCTACCAGTGAGATGTTGGCCATGGGGATCTAAGGCCCCACAAAAAGGTAAGGGCTCTTGCCTCTAAGTTGGGATACCTGCAGGAGGAGAGGCAATATGACCCTTCTGCTGAAGACCTGTCGTTAACGTGGGAGGGATGTGTTGAGACCAAACATGCAAGTGTACATAGGCCTCTGGAATGCCAGAGAGTGTTCAAAGGCCACTAAACCAAAAGCAAATATGGGTCTCCCAGAATCAAGCATACTTCCTCTGTCAGCATCAGTTACACTTCACCTGCCTGGAAAATCCTGTGCAGCTAGTGGCAGCCAGTTCCCTGTTTATCCCAAATCTCATTGGCTCTTGGCTCTCCCCCTTGGAGAGAAAATAACCATGGCTGATGAACAACAAGCTTACATCTCTACAGGTTAGGAGATGTATACGCCACAGTAGACCCTGTCATATTTAACAGGGGGGAAAATTGTACTTTCATGGATTCACATATCCAAACATGTGTCTATGCTAAAGTAACCTATCCCAACTATAGTGCTGCTTAAATACCATATATCTAATGCTTGTTTTCATTAGTAGGATCGAAGGTTTATTCCGGGACCAACTGTCAGCCCATGAAAGGAAAACAGCCATAATTGACCAGAGTCCAAGTCAAACAGCTCAGAGAGAGTGGACTGTTTTACCTCTCATCCCCTGTGCCCCTTTCAAGCCTAGGGAAAAACCTGCGGAAGAGGGGCGTGGTAGAATGTAAGTGTTGTGGCATTTGGGTGAATGGTGAAACTACAGCAAATAGTTCTGACACTCATTTGGACTCAATTGATTGAACAAACAAACTGTCACCCCACTGGATGGTGGGGCTGTAGGGTTGTGGGCACAACAGAGAGCCCAGATAGGTTTGCGATGAAGGATGCTTGGTACTCTATGGTATATCACTTAAGCAAAAATGAAAAAAAAAACAAAAACTGATGAGAAAGGATCAGGACAGTGTATGGCAGAAAGCTGAATCGGTGGGAGTGGGTGGGGGGGAGAACTGAAAGGGAAATAAACCTGAAACTGGAATTGAAAAAATGATGAAATGCCAAGCTCAAAAAAAACTTAATTTAAAAAAATAAAATAAAAAAAATAAAAAGAGTTTAGCTAACAGCAATATACAAAGAATTGAATTCTGAGCTAACTGAAAAACTAATTTTACTCAATTTGCCTCAGGCCAAATTTCCTAAAATGTACATAATTGCTTATGTTAATTTGAGGTTTTTTTTTTTCCCTTGAGTCTGACAATTTCAAAAGTGCATTGTGGATTCAGAGTGCAGAGATCAGGCTACTCAACACTATGTTAGTCTGTACTGTGTGGAACACTGGCTTTTCAAGCTGTGCATTGCCTTGGGAGACTCTGTTACAAGCATTTTCTCCATTTCGAGGGTGAAATGACTGGAGCCCCTATGTGGACCCAGCACAGGCTGATAAGTGGGCTACTGCTGGGAATAAAGGAATAACCCTCAGTTTTTTTTCATCTTTTTATAGCAATAAGTGATAATCTATGAGTATAAGCATCCTTTGTTCAACACCAATTTGGCAAGATCCAGGACATTTAATGGCAGAATCATGATTTGTGGATGGGTGGGTGTGTGGGGGAAAGGGAAAGGGAAATATGCCTGAACTGAATTGGAAAATGATGTATGAAATACACAAAGCATCAATTAAAAAAATTAACCTCTTGGACTTCAAAAATAAAATCTAAAGTTGAATTGCAGAGACTAATTTACAAAAAAAATAAGAATTTATTTCAAGCCCCCCCTGCTGGATGGTGGGACCCATGAACTGTGTGGGTTTGGGCACAACTGCTTGCAAATTGGTTTTACATGAAGGATGCTTGTACTCACAAATTATCACTTATTGTTAAAAAAATCAAAACAAAACAAAACAAAAAAGCAGAGAAAGATGCAGAAAACTTACGGCAGAATGCATGATCTGGGATGGATAGGGGTGGGGTGGGGGGAAGGGAAGGGGATATATGCCTGAACTGAATTGGAAAATGATGTATGAAATACACAAAGCATCAATAAAAAAATATAAAAGAATTAAAAAAATAAAAAAATTAAAAAAAGAAAGATGACATCATGAAATTTGCAGGTAAATGGATGGAACTAGAACTGTTGGATAGAACTGTTATGCTAAGTATTTATTTATTTTTATATAGGTAGGTGCCCCTGTGTCATGCAGTGCCTATGGAGGTCAGAAAAGGGCATTGGATCACCTGGAAATGGAGTTACAGATAATTATTAGCCACCATGTGTTTAACAACTCCTACTGGGTGCTGGGAATCCAACCTGGGTCCTATGAAAGAGCAACAAGTGCTCTTAACCATTGAGCCATCGCTCTAGCCCAATTTTTCTCCAACTTGTTTATGAGAGAACTGAATTATGGATCTCTTCTCAATTTTTTGTTCACTGATACCACACCAACATCATGAAATATGCCATGGAAAATGTATTCATGGCATGAATATGATCATATGTTTCAAATTGACCATTTAAATTTTGGAGAGTCAATTACCAGGTCCATGCTGCTTATGATGTTCATTAGAGAAAATAAAATGAGAGACAAATACTATCCATTATGCACATAGTTCTCCCTCTGAAAGACAACTGATCATCATCTTTTTCCCCATCTCCAAAGATGCTAAGTATTCCTTACACCATGGAGATGCAGAAGTAATAACATCTGAGAACTTGTAAATCCAAATCTTGGAATGGGACCCAATATCAAAACACTTCTAGGGAGCCAGGCATGGTGGTGTATGCCTTTAATCCAAAGAAATGTAATCACTCATATTTTAGGCCTCTTTTCAGGGAGTTTGGCTGAATCATTCTTGCCCTCTGCTGTATCTTCTCTCCTCTCACTACTATTTCTTACCTGTTTATTTGCATGTTTTCCATTTAAAAAAAAAAGACCACAAATAAGTTATGTTATATATTTATATCTCTCCTATTTTAAAATCAAACTTGATGTAATAATATAGATTGTGATTGGACAAGTTTCTGAAAAATGAGTCAATATCTTTGTGAAAATAGTACATATCTCCTTGTTTTTGTCCAAAGAAATTAAATCATGTATTTCTGAAATTCAAAAATATTTACACAAATCTTTAAGGTAAAAAAAAGAATTTGTTTCAAAATTGTAGTAATAGTACAGTATAGCAATTTTTAAAAACTCTTTAAAAAATTATTACATACGATTTCTATTTCTTGATCTTTGGCAACCAGCTGTCGATTAAGAAGTTCTTTGCTTGAGTCAAGTTTAATACAGAGCTCCCTTGTGGAAGACACCTTTTCAAATTGAACTTTCTGAAGCTCTTCCTCCATCTTTACAAGAGACTTATGTAAAGTTGAAATCTGGGATTTGTATGACCTCTCTGAATTTAAGTGTTGCAAAGACAAGACAGTTTTATATATGTATGTAAATACTTTAACTGTAAGAAGACCTATAACATGGAAAGCTAAGTGGAGCAAATCTTTCAACACTAGTATGCTTGGGCCTTAGGTGACACAGGTGCTAATAGGATGCACAAACTCTCTGGGAAAGAGAAACTGAAGCTTCAGGTTTCTTTAAATAAAATCCATGAGGAGGGTGATTTGTCTAAGTCATTTAAAAGGTGCAATTAGGAAAAATCTTTTCCTATTTCAAAATTTATAGGTTCAATTCCAGTGAGATATATACATGTTTCATCTATAGTTCTATCTATATTTGCCACAATTTTAACTGTTCTGCAACACATTGCTGTCAAAAATAAAATGTTAGTTATTGCTCAAAAAAAAAAAAAAAAAAAAAAAAAAGAAAGGGAATAACCTGATAGGTGTACTGGGGAAGACTGAGACTGTGGATGTGCAGGGACTAATTTAATAGCAGGGAAACAAGATCCATGGATTACGGAACGTGCCAGACAGAGTCTGTGGCTGCCTCCCTTGGACCAATTATCTGACGGACACTTACTATGACGGCATGGTGCCATGCTGATGTGTCATCTGATAGATACCTGGCTTGTGTCATAGACTGAGGCCTTCTGGACTGTGCCTGAAGTTTTGGCTGCTTGGTCCCTGCTGCTGTCACAACCTACTCAGCTGCCTGCCTGTACACCTGGTTGCTCATCTGGACCTCACTGGACATTTCCTGTTCCTACCTGTCTCCTGTCGACCAGTTCAGCCTTTCCCGCACTCAGGTGGCTCCCCAGCCTGAGTCCTGCAGCTGCAGCAGCAGCTTCCTCCTGGCTCTGGTCTGCGTCGTTGGCTCCTCAGCACAGAATCCTCCTCAGCCCACTCCTAAAACCTCATGCACTCCGCTGCAGCCTCTTTAACCTTGTACTCATTCTGTAACCTACATCTACACATCTAGATATGTAGGTACATTGACTGTGTGTTTTGTCATGAGTGATATGAGAGGCAATATTAGTAATTAAGATTGGAATAAAAGAGTCTGCATTCCCCTGGCCCAGGCTAGACAAATGACTAGAACCAGTAAAGCATGTGAATTTATTGCTAGTCACTAAATTCTGGTATTTTAAATTAACACAAATTATTTTAAAAATGCATGTTTTCATTCAGTGCAAGAAATTTCTCAAATGCTTTTGGCTGGGCATACTAAAAGCATAAATTTCAAAGATTAATTTTAGTACAGATACATGTAGAATATTTCTGTATGATTTTTTAGTCCATATGAAATATACACTTCTGGTGTCAATATTGGCATAAGGTAATTTTTTAATAATTGCTAATACATTTCTTGAACATTATAAAACTAGATTTTTTTTTGAGATAGCACTTCTCTGTAGCCCCAGCTGTCTTGGTACTCCCTATTTAGAACAGGCTGGCTTCCATCTCACAGAGATCAGATTCCTTCAGTCTGAGTTTGAGCATACTGAGATTATTATAGGAGTGCATCCATCATTATATGTGGTACAGAACAAGATATTTAATAGATAAGTCAATTAAAGAAATTTGAGCTCAGTTTTATTCTTAGTCTCATTCACCAATATTAATTTTAAATGAACTCTCAAGGAAACTTGAGGACCATTTTGTTATAGCTTGAGAGAAAAATATTGGGACAAATAGGCTGAGTCTTGACAGCTTCTGGGAGAAATGAGATATGGAGAAGGGGAAGACTGGAAGTCGTGCCTTTAGAACTAGGCTCCCCCAAATCAGCTGTGCTCAGAGGTGGAGATCTGCAGAAAGCTGATTGGGAGGCAGAGTCCAGAAAGAGCGAGCATGCCACAGTGTTAGTCTGGACATGCTTAGCATTTTCCCAAGTACCAGATGAAGATATAGAAAGGTGATTGTGGGAAGAGTTATACCTTTTCAATTAGAACTCAGAAAGCAGCAAAGCTACAGAAGCCACTACATAGAGGAAGATTTAGGGTCACTCATCAACATGATAGATGTGTAAAAAGGGAAAGCTCTAGTGATGGATGTCACCCAAATGCTATGTAACTCTAGACAGAGCCAATATAATGAAAATGTTATTAGAAACTTTGCCAAAAATTTCAATGGTAGGATTAAAGCCTCTGTAATTAAGTTCAATTTTGATGCATTTACTAACTTAATTCTTGAATATTATAAGCAGAATACATTACTGTACATTCTGTATAATGCTGCTTACTGACTGGTACAAGATGGTAAGAACCTTATTAGTGATTTCGTTCATGGACTCTGGCCTTTGAATACTGCTTTATTTATTTGGTCAGTATGTTGATGCTATGTCCTCTCCTTCCTGCTGTGCTCTGTGTTCTTATTGCCTTATAGGTGGAGATGTATGTAAGCTGTTACTAAAATCCAGCAATGGACGAACCTAGAAACATTGTGTGGTCTCCTCTTTCCCCTTTGCTTCAGTCTTAACATTTATTTGTTTTCTAAGTTTTATTTAACTTTTCATTATGTGTATGTGTGTGTGTGTGTGTGTGTGTGTGTGTGTGTGTGTGTTTGCACATGTATGTGAGGGTAACTACAGAGGCCAGAAGAAGGTATCACATCCCATGCAGCTAGAGTTACTAACATTTGTGAGCTGTCTCATGTGACTGGTAGGAACCTAAGAGAAAAGGGTCTTAAATGCAGAGCCATCTCTCCAGCCCATGTTTGTTTTCTGTTGTATGTAAGTCTGTATTCATGGGCACACTTCTTCTAGGAGGAAAGAGGTACCAGTTCCCCTGGAGCTGAAGTTATTGGCAGTTCTGAGTTACCCCGTGTCGAAGCTGGGAATGGACCTAGCATCCTCTGCAAGAACAATGCCTGCTCTTTGATGAAAATCTGCAGTTCTAGTGTCAGTCTATTTTAAAGAAATCACCAAAAGGTAAAACACTCTGGTTGTGGGTCATCTTGGTAAAAGAAAAGGGAAAGGTGTTTGGCAAATCCAGCTTTATGCTGTTTTCTGTTATCAGTTAAAACTTTGATCTGTTAAATGATTTTCAAGTGTTGCTGTGCTTGCATGTCCTGAGTTCTCAACTTAAGTTCATAAATATTCACTAATATTAATACTTCATATGTTTTAACTTCTTCAACATATATAAAGATTATTAATCAAGAACTTCACTTGACCAGGCATTGTGGCTCACTCCTTGGATCTCAGCATTCCAGAAGCAGAGGCAGCTAGATCTATGTGAGATCAAATTCAACCTGGTCTGCACAGCTCTTTGTAGGCCAGCAGGGGCTACAGTGGGTCCCTGTCTACAAACAGAAATGAGAACAAAAACCATCTTAGCTATTTACATATTAGTGCTGTGTCTTCTCTGTCTTACTGATATTGCTTATTGAGTTAGATTAACTGTTATAAAATCAATAGATTGAAAATATTTCTATTTTCATAAATGTCTTAAAATGTGGATAGGTTAAAATTGCATGTAAATCAAACTTTCAAAAATTCAAAATGTTGGGACAGTAGAGATAGCTCCATGGTCAGAAATCCTACTATTCTTGGCAGAGGACTGTGGTGAGTTTCCCAGCACCCATGTGGCAGGTCACAGCTGGCTTTAATGTTGCTTCCTGGGGTCTTATGCCATGCAGTAGCTCATGGAATATGTGCATACATACACTCACATAGCCAACACATATATACATAAATACATGAATGAATAAAACTTTTAAACTTTTCAAAATGAAAGTGCATCATGCCCAGAATTCACTTTAAAATTGGGTTTTTCTTTCCCAGCCACCAATATAACCATTTAATCAACCATGGAGGACCATGAGCACACAGAGAATGGCAGCTACCCAGGTCCCTAGATCTTCAATGTATAGTAGGCACATATGGGTGGCTACTTAAGATGATGTCCTTTAGGTCAAAGCAGCCATGTGCTTACTGGCTGTCGTGCTCCCCAGACAAAGACACCAGACTCCTGTGCCCTAAAATAAAGCCTGACTTATCTTTAATGGAGTCTTGAATACTTTTCCATAGCTGGAGCCTCCTCTTGAAATGAACAGAACATCTGTTGCTGACACCCAGGAGAGGGTTGAGGCCCTGGCTGCCTTGGGCAGGTTGCACCTAACATATTCCAACTGGACCGCCTGCCAGACACAGGCTCTCCAATCACCCCAGATCTGACTTCGTCCACAGGGTTCTGTGTCATTTGAGACATAGCTGTGAACTTTACCTGGAATGAGTATCAGGATCTGACCACTGAGCGGAGGACCCTTTACAAAGATGTATTGCTGGAGAACTACAGCAGCCTGGTGTTCTTGGAGCAAGGCATGACCAAACCTGAGTTAGTCTTCAAATTGGAGAATAGATTTGGACAATGGAATGTGGCAAAAGCATCTGCCCAGAACCTCCCAGTTATTTCCAAGATGGAAATTCTCTACAAAAATGACAAAAGACATTTGTGGAAAGATGGTATAATGAACATAAAGAGATCCACTGAAGATATTGTTAAAGAAGAGCTAAAAATATAAAAGAAAATCCAACAGAGAATCATCTATGAAGGGAAAGGATGTGTAAAGACATGTCAGAAATCATAGCAAAGCAGGAATCAGTTGTCTCATTGGAGAAAGGAATATGTCAATTATAAGTCACATTTCACTGAGTGTCAAAGGTATCCTCAAATGGAGATACTCATTGAGCACAAAGAATGCAAGAATATGTTCTTCAAGTCACATCTAAGTTTCTGTCATACAGGTATAACGTCCTATAAGTGTATAGACTGTGGAAATGTCTTCTACTTCAACTCAGAATTCATGCAACATCAGTTCATTCATAAAGGTGAGAAGTCTTATGAGTGTAAACACTGTGCAAAATCATTTGATGACATGTCTGTTCTCAGTGTCCATGAAAAAACTCACAAAGAAAGAAGGCCTATGAATGTACACAATGAGGAAGAAACTTCTCCAGGAGGTTTCACCTCACTGTGCAACAATGAAATCATATGGTAAAGAAGCTTTATGAATGCAAAGAGTGTGGAAAAATCTTCTCCAAGAAATATGAGCTCATTGTGCATCAAGAACTCACATAGGGAAAAAGTCTTCTAATTGTAAACAATGTGAAAAAATCTTTAGCCAGCAGTCTCAGCTCACTGTTCATCAACAAACTCATAAAGAACAAAAGTCCTATGAATGTTAACAGTGTTTAAAAAGCATCTGGGCCAAGACTCAGCTCACTGTCCATCAAAGAAATCATAAAGGAGAGAAGCCTTATGAATGCAAACAGTGTAGAAAAGCCTTCTCCATCATATCTACTCTCAGGGTACACAGAAGAATTCATATAGGAAAAAAGCCCTGTGAATGTAAATAATGTGGAAATGCATTCTTCCAAATATCTACTCTCAGGGTATATCAAAGAATCCATACAGGAGACAGTCTTTATGAATGTAAACAGTGTGAGGAAGCCTTGTCCAGGAAGTTTCACGTCATTGTCCATCAAAGAACTCATACAGGAGAGAAGCCCTATGATGGTAAATAACATGAAAAACCCTTTTTAACTACATGTGAGCTCACTGTCCATCAAAGAAATCATACAGGAAAGAAGCCCTATGAATATAAACAGTGTGGAAAAGCCTTCTCAAATATCTAATCTCAGGGTACATCAAAGAATTTATACAGAGCAGAAGCCCTATGAATGTAAACAGTATGAAAAAGCCTTCTGCACCAAGCCTGAGCTCACTGTCCCTCAAAGAACTCATATAGGAGAGAAATCCTATGAATGTAAACAGTGTGGAAATGCCTTCTTCCAAATATCTACTCTCAGGGTTCATCAAAGAATTCATACAGGAGAGAAGTCATTTGAATGTAAACAGTGTGGAAAAGCATTCTCAAAGAAGTATAGTCTCACTGCACCAAATGACTCATATAAGTGAGAAACCATATGAAAGAACACAGTGTGGATAAACCTTCTTTCAAATGTCTACTGTCAAGGTACATCAAAGAAACCATACAGGGGAGAAGCTTTATGAAGATATGCAGTGTGAAAAAGCCTTCTCCAAGAATTCCCACCTCATGGTCCATCCAAAAACTCATACAGGAGAGATGACTGGTGAATGTAAACAGTGTGGGAAAACCTTATCCCAAATACCTACTCTCAGGATGAATCAAAGAATCCATACAAGGCAGGAATCCTATGAACATGAACTGAATGGAAAACTTCTAAAAAGACTTTACTCATTGTGCACAAAGAATCTCATACAAGTGTGAAGTCCTATAAATATATGCAATGTGCAAAATCCTACTACATCTCACTCGTCATTGAAATTCATTTTATGTCAAAAAAAGATGTCCTTTAATCTTAGCACTTGGGAAGCAGAGGTAGACAGATCTGTGAGATCAAGCCCATCCTGGTCTATGTAGTGTCCCAGGTCAGTGGGGCCACAGGGACCCCCATCTCAAACTACTAAAACCTACCATAAGTTGTATGTTTTATACAGTATATGCCTGTTGGAAACATGAAGGGGAAACAAGGCAATCTGTGCCTGTCAATAGCTGCCAGTGATCTTCTAACATTTTGAAACTTCAGTATCATTTAATTGATACTGTTGAATCTTTCTGTACTTAGAGGGAAATTATGATATATCTTTTCAGGCATTTAGACAAAGGCTGTTTTATTTTTAAAAATACGTTTATGCTTTCTGATCATTTTGCTCACTTAAATTTTGGTTTGAGTTAAAATCCTTTAACTGATAACTTTGCAAACAACTTCTATTTTACTGATTCTAGTAATTTAGTGACCTATATAAATTTGTAACTAAAAACTGTGTAGTGCTATATCTCGATATAGGTCTTTACAGAGTTCAAAATTTTAAGCTTACTGCATGGAATGTGTCCAATAATTGCTGTTTGTGTTCAGGATGACTAGTAAAGAAGTTGTTTTCTGGGGCTGGAGAGATGGCTCAGCAGTTAAGAGCACTTACTGCTCTTGCAGAGGACCCAGGTTCGATTCCCAGCACCCACGTGGTGGCTAAGAACCATCTTTAACTCCAGTTCCAGGGGAATCCAACACTCTCTTCTGACATCCGCAGCATTGCATGACATGAGTGCACCAACCTATATGCAAACAGTACATTCATACACATAAAAAATAAATAAGATTTTAAAAAGAAGTTGTTTTCTATACATGAGATACATTTGTACATCAGAAAGTAAGACTGTGCACCTGACGTTAACATGGGAGGGATGTATTGAGACCGCACATGCAAGTGTACAGCTGGCCTCTGGAATGCCAGAGAGTGTTACCAAAGGCCACTAAACCAATAAAGCAAATACGGGTCTCCCTGAGTCAAGCAAGACTCCACCGTCAGCACCAGCTACACCTCACCTGCCTGGAAATACTGTGCAGCAGAGGCAGCCATGTGCCTGTATATCCCAAATCTAATTGGCTATTGGCTCTCTCCTTGGAGGAATAACCCATGGCTGATGCCACAAGCCTACATCCTCTACAGGTTAGGAGATGTTATAAGCCACAGTAAGACCCTGTCATATTTATCAGGGGGTAAAAATGTAATTCATGGATTAACATATCATCCAAACATATGTGTCTATGCCAAAGTAACCTACCATAACTATTAGTGCTGCTTAAATACCTATATATCTAATTGCTTGTGCTTCATTAGTAGGATCGAAAGGTTACTCCTGAACAAACTGTCAGCCCATGAAAGGAAACAGCCAGAATTGACCAGAATCCAAGTCAACAGCTTCAGAGAGAGAGGACAGTTTTACTTCTCATCCATCTGTGCCCCTTTTCTAAGCCTAGGGAACAATCTGCGGAAGAGGGGGCGTGGTAGAATGTAAAGGCTGCGATTGGGGTGAACGGTGAAACTACAGTGATGTAGTCTGGACACTCATTTGATCAACTTGATTGAACAAACAACCTGTCACCCCCCACTGAATGGTGGGACCGTGGGGGTTTGGGCACAACAATCTGTAGATTGGTTTTCCACGAAGGATGCTTATACTCATGGATTATCACTTATAGCTAAAAAATGAAAAAAAAAAAACCTGAAAAATGTAGGACAGTTATGGCAGAATACATGATCTGGGATGGGGTGGGGTGGGGGAGAAGGGAAAGGGAAATATGCCTGATCTGAATTGGAAAATGATGTACCAAATGTACAAACCATCAATAAAATTAAATAAAAAAAAAAAGAAAGTAAGACTGTGAAAGCTACCACTATTCCCTAAATTTGTAAAAAGTCTAAAATTTTGAATTTTTCAGCAGTGTGCACTTACACTACTAAATCAGAGATTCTAGATCTTGCTACTGTTACTGACAGTGGCTCTTAAATGTATACATTTCTGTTCTGGTTTTCTTTCTGTTGCTGTGTTTAAACAATATGAACAGAAAAAACTTTGGGAAGCAAAGGTTTTATTTCAGCTTACAGCTTGGAGTACCTCATCAAGGGGAGGTATATCACCTAATAGACGTAAACTCAGATCGGGTACTAAAGCAGAAACCATGGCAGAATGCTGCTTACTAGCTTGTTCCCAGGCTACTAGTCAGCTACCTTTCTTATACAGTCTGGGCTCTCCCTGCCTAGCGATGGTGCCGTCCACAGTGTGATGGGCTCTTCATCAGTTAGCAAACATCACACTCACAGGTCAGTGGTGAAAGTAATTTCTCAATTGACATTCCCTCTTGCCAGATGACACTAGATTTGTGTCAATTTGACAGCTGAAGCTGTGACAACATCTCTAGTATTATAAAGTCTTCTGTGATGAAAAGCTTAGATGAATTCTTCAAGGCTGGATTCTTTCAAACTAAAGTTCTTAATGATGCTAACTTTTACAGAGTGTTATGTTTGTGTATTCCTAATTGTTTTGTGACAATTCTCTTTAAGCAAAGATAGCTAGATGCACTCTCTCTGTATATAGGGGTGTTGGACATTGTTCACTTAAAAAATAGATTGCTGGGTTGGAGAGATGGCCTAGCGGTTAAGAGCGCCGACCGCTCTTACAGAGGACCCGGGTTCGATCCCTAGCACCCACATGGCGGCTGAGAACCATCTGAAACTCCAATTGCAGGAGGATTCCAGTTCCAGGGGAATCCGACGCCCTCTTCTGACCTCCGCGGCATTGCAGGACATGGGTGCACAAACCTACATGCAGACAGTACATTCATACACATACAAAAATAAATAAAAATTTAAAAAAATAGATTGCTAAAGAACTACATTCCAAACCACTTTCTTCAAAACACTTGATCTTCTTTGTTAGTGTTTCTCTAGATCTGCATAACTAATTGCTCTTTGCTACCTTTGTCCAGAAGTACATCTATAAAGAAACCTGAGAATTGTCTTTGTGATGCTAGGACATCACCCATCACAGGAAAACATCACCTAAGACCCATTCCTTCTATGTCTCTTAGTTTCTTTAAACTGATCTTAAAGGGGCAATTAGCACTAACTCCATAACATGTATCACATACCCCTTGACACTCCCCAACATGGGGACAAATCAGACCAACAAGAATATATCTCACCTTGTTGAGGGAGTCTTTAAAGACCATACCACCTAATTGTAAATCATTATCTTCAGTGAATATTGTTCAGATATATGGGCCCAGAAGGGAGCTCGGAATAAAATGAAGTCCACCCTAGACATGATAGCAGTTGCCTGTTATTCCAGGACGTGGAAAAGAGAAGCTGAATTACCAATTTGCTACCAATCAGAGCATATGGATATCTTGTTTTCAAATCAATAGGAGGAGCCACCTGTGCCAGTCCTTCCAATAGGAACTGATGCCAAGGGGTAATCAAAAAGTTGTTCTTGGTAAAATTTTTAAATTTGTTATATGTATGACAATTTTTCTGCATCTATGCAACTGTACCATGAGCGTGTAATGCCAGAGTAGAGCAGAACAGGGTAATTGGATCCCCTAAATGGATATTATAAATTGTTCTTAGCTACCATGTAGGTGCTGGGAAACAACGTGCTCTACAAGAGGAGCTTGGGTCCTTAACCACCAAGGCACTTCTCCACTCCTGAGAAATGGTTCTTATGCATGGTCTCCTGACACTAACTGAATGTGTTCTAACATTAGCTTCTGCTTATATTCTGTTTGTGATATTTCAGACACAGACATATTTGACCTCAAAATCGAGGTATTAAATAATGGGGAAATGTCACTGGCCTGACAGTGATGAGGATATTCTATGAAGCACTTGTGTCTCTCCCCTTTGCTATGGGACTATTAAAAGTGGTCCCCCCCAAAACTGGAAACTCTTGAGGGATCTCACATTTGGAGGAGAAATCCAAAGCCTCATGTCACCAGATGGTAAACATATCAGATATTTTATGGAGTATGACAAAGTGGTCTATACTTTGGTATAGACAATATTGGGTCACTGATGGTAAGACCTCACCTTGACCAGGACTGCTTAGCTAGATATAACACTGACCTCTACTTAGATTATTAAACCTCATTTCAGGACCCAGAGGGAAGACTTGAGGAAGGGAGGCTTTGCATCTCTTTGTCGTTCTTGTAATGATGAATAAATCTCCTTTTTCTGTTTTGGCCTATTGTGTTTTAATTGGTTTATTGAGGATGATGGTGAAACTTGGCTTGTTGGGAGGCTAGAGCCAGGCTCTGACACTTATAACTCCCATAGCATGACCAGCTGAAAGTCGAGAATTCCAGCACAATAAAAATTTGCCGTGAAGGTTGCTTACATAGAGGCAATATTTCTTTAATATAGACAATATTTAGAGACCTGACCAGGAGATTTTTGGAGCCTCTGTAACGGTGGGTGTTCACAGAGAAGGTGGTAGAGGAGACGGCTCCGTATAGCCTCTAATGCATGACCTCCCCCTGCTGAGGCTCTATCACTTCAGGCTCCTGTAAGAACCTCAGGAGTCTATGGGTCACACATGGCCACCCTGCCACTCTGCTCAGGGGACCCCCCAGCCCTTGTGGTTCCAGCAGTGTCCCACAAGAGCCTTTCCAGAATAGCTTGGAGGACCCCAGAGGTATGGTGCAGGAGCCATTGAATCCACAAGCAGGTATGCAGACCTAAGGAAAGGGAGCATTAGCTCTAAGAAATATTGATCCAAGTGCTAGGGATCCTGAAATGACTGTCCAGAGGCAGCAGGTGGCCGCAACCTCAGTGAAGACACTGTGACACTGCAGCATTAACAGCGGGTCCCCCTGCCCCACCAAACCCCGCCCCGCCCCCCACACCCTCGTTGGATTTCTCACTAATCCTTACATAGCTGCCCAATCTTCTGTTTTGTTTGAGGGTTTTGTTTTATTTTGATCCTATATACTTTTTCCTTTAAGACTAAAGAATAGAATTAGACCAAGACCTGGATTCTTCTGTTCTGAGCTTTCTTCCTGGATAAGAAAGCAATATTGATACCTGTAGGGGACAGTGCTCACCAGCATAGCCAATAGAGATATTGGGAATAGCCACCTATGGTGGAGCTGAAACATGTTGGGTTTATCTGAACACAACATGTTTTGATTAAGGAAGTCTGGCTTGGACTTTAAATGTCAAAAAGCACTTTGCACTGTTGTACAAACAAAGCAACTATCTGATAATCTGAATCAAAATTAGAGAGAGAGAGGGGCTAGAGAGCACCTGTTAGGTCTTCAGCACCTCATAGCAGCAAACAAACATCTTTAATTCCAGTCCCTGAGGATCCAGTGCCTCTTGTGGCCTCTTACAGCATTGAACACACAGGTATACTTAAATATATGCATACAAAATACATACACAAAATAAAAATATTATAAAAATTAAGAGAGGCCCAGGATACCCAGTTTAGTATAGAGTGCTTGCTTAACATGTGGAAGTTTGAATGCATTCAATACTGAAAACAAAGGTTTTGTTTAATCAAAAACACTCATATACTTGGACTCAAATTTAACTTTTTCAACAAATCTCAGATCAGGCATGTTTAATGCTAAAATTGCAATTCCCTTACCTGACATAAAGTAAGTTTATGTGCTCTTTTCAGAATATTGTTACATATTTAAGTAAATTTTATTTAATAAATATGATTATGTTGAAAGAAGTGGAATTATTTTTCTGGGTTTGTATGACCTGAAACTACCACTTGAGAGAGTGGAAGCATTGGCCTTCTAGATACTGTGCAGAAAAGGACCCAGGCTTCTTAAATTCGGATATGTTATATCACTGTTATTCTTTGATACAAGGTCTCATGTTGCTCAGGCTGGCCTCAAAATAAATATGTAGCTGAGGATTACCCAGGATTTTTTAGCCTTTTGCTGAAGTTACAAGCAAGTTTCAACATGTGTGTGTGAAGCCAGAAAAGTGACCAACCATACGAAGTTTGAGACTCATCACAGATGGGAAGCCAAAGGGTTCACCCACATATTCCATTTACTAGAAAGCCAGTTCTGGCTTATGTGGGATCCTGGACAACATGAGAATCTTAAGCTAGAAGCCTGAGAATTTCCCTTCTATATCTGTACCATTAGTGTGTTTGCACAGTTAGGGAAGTCATACTTCTACAGATCTCTAGCCATCAGGAAATAGGCAATAGAGCATTGTTATGTATGGGTTTTCAGGTCATTGTCCCTCTTTAAATTCTAATTCTCCCTCTCCCTCTCTCTTCCCCTGTCTCTTAGGGTCTGCCTATAGTTCCAGCTGTCCTGGAAATTACTATGTAGATCAGACTGACCTTGATATTACAGCGATCTGCCTGCCTCGGCCTGCTGAGTGCTGACATTAAAGACCTGTGCTACCATATCCTGCAAATTCTGACACTCTTTTTTTATATAAAATATTTTTATTGATGTTTTGTGTATTTCATACATCATTTTTCAGTCCAATTTAGACACATTTCCTTTTCCATTTCCCCAACCCCATTTCATACATTCTGCCATACATGTCTTGTATATTTTTCTTAGTCTTTTTAAAGTATTTCTCTGCAGAGGTTTATTGTTTGGTGAGAACTAACTGTTTCAGTCAGTTCTTTGACCCGGTCCTTTTGTTGTTGTTGTTCCCTCCCATTTGTATTGCTCCAAAATATGCATATATATATATATATATATGTCACATATATACCAAAATTATGACCTCTGAAAATAAAATGTGTGTTAATTCCAAAATATGTTTAGGAATTCACATTTTCCCTTTTTTATATTACTCTAAAATATGCAGAGATACCCTCCATCCATATACCACAATTACAAAGTCTGAAAATAAGTGGTAAGTTAATTCTAGAGCCTGTTAAGGGATTCACATTATAACAGCACAGTTGCTTTCAGATAAAAAATATATATAACATTAACGTTGCTCAGCTTGCCTTTCAACTGGGGATTTGGTGCTAACATCCACAAATGAGAGATACCATTCATCATTTGTTTTTCTGGAACTGTGTTACTTCACTTAGCATAATGACTTTGAGGTCCATCCATTTACCTACAAAGTTAATGATGTTATCATTCTTTACCACTGTATAGAATTCCATTTGTAGATGTACCACATTTTCTCTATCCACTCATCAGTTGAGGGACACATGGGTTGCTTTCAGCTGTTCACTATTGTGAAGAGAGCTACAATAAACAGTACAGTCCTTTCTTGGTGTCTGTGGGAGAGTCCTTCCAGAACCCTGAGAAGCTGACCAAACCCATGTCAGTGTTTGGCTTCCGTGTTTATAAGCACAGGCAAGCATACTGGAAGACACATGTGTATACACACACACACACACACACACACACACACACACACTTCTACTCATGTTCTATACTGATGTGGTCTTTTTCAAACATTTTTTATCTAGTGCTGGTTGAAAGCTGTGGCTGTGAACACACAGATGTGCATGATGGCCAACTAACTATAGGTGACTTTCAGGTATTTCCATGTGCTCATCTCTAGGATACAGAATAACATCTATGTCATCTGAGGTATAATTCTGGTGGTCCTTTAAATGTTCATTACTCGTGAGCTGTCTTTCACTAGATGTTCTTCCTCCCTGGACCAGGGCTTGCAACTCTGCGATGCTGCAAGTCTTGGAACTGTTCCCACCCAGCTGGGTTAACAGTCTTCAGGCTTAAGCCTCAAGCAGGGAGAGGGAAGGAATTGTGGGAGTAATACCTGGAGAGAAAAAAAAATAGATGGACTCATAGAGACCAGGAGTAATTCCACAGGGGAGAGTAAGACTCACTTTAATGTTGTAACTCAGAGTATTTTATACAAAACCTTGGAGGGGGCTGGGACACACAGAACTGGGGCTTGGGACAGGCAGGACTTCAGGCCATTTGTTCCTGATCAAAGTTTTGCCCTAAGGCATAGAAGACAGTTTCAAAGGCAGTTTGGTATAGGGGCAGGTTTCACAGGTTTGGCAGGATTCCAGCAGGGGTCCAGGCTTGGAGGCTGCTTGTTGACTCTCTTAAGTGCTTCTGCCAAAAGAATGCCTACACATCTACATTTCAGGACTGTTGAAAAGATTAGGAACAGTGGATGCACATGACTTCAAAACAACAGTCGGTAATCAAGCTGGGCTGGGCATGATGGCACAAGCCTTTGATCCCAGCACCTGGGAGTCAGATACAGTTGGATTTCAGTGAGATTGAGGAAAGCTTGGGCTACATAGAGAGTTCCAGGGAAGCTGGATCTACAAATAGGCCTTGTCAGAAAAAAAATGAAAAAAACCCCAAACAAACAAAAAACAAAACAGTAGTGATCTATCTACTATAACAGCAATCTACTTCAAAGTGATTATCAAGCTTCTGGCAGAGGGAATGTGGCTCTTTTAGTGGAGTTTCAGCCTCAAACGCTGGAGGCCCCATGGTGGTGCCACACACAGGCCTGTAATCCCATTTCTCCAGAGATGGAAGCAGAGGGATCAGGAATTCTAGGTCCTCCTCGGAATTAGCCAGTTCTTGGTCATCCTGGGATATGTGAGACTGGATGTAAAAACAACCACCACCAAGACTCTAATACAGATATATAAAGGTTTGATTCTCAAGACAGTGTAAGACAAACTCAGATAAGTGTCTGTTTGGTAAATCTCATATAAGATAACACATGTGTACACTACTACACGCTGGCTGGGTACTGGTTTCTACCATCTTTTCTTCTTCCTTTGCATTCAGAGCCTCTTCTTCAGACCCCAGATCCCATTTTAAGTTCTCTTTAGAGCCAAGGAATCCGGTATTGTTCTTTTATTTTTTTTTTTTGCTTTTATTTTTTTATATTTATTTTGTACAAGATTACCAAATCTAGACGCGTGTCCCCAACCCTATCCCCCCACTCCACCAGAGCTCATGTATTCTGTCAAACATGCTTTTCATCTCTTTCTCAGTCTTTCTCAATATTCTCCATGTGGAAGCTGACTGCTTTGAGCAGAAGTTCACTGTTTCAGTCAGTTCTTTGATCCAGTCCTTTCTGTTGTTGTTGTTGTTGTTGTTGTTGTTGTTGTTGTTGTTGTTTCCAGTATGCATCACTCCCAACTGCTTGGACAAAAGCTCAAGGGGCCATGCACAAGAAATAATTACAACTAGGTAATTGACACTAGCATCCACAATGAGGGATACTATTTGTCATTTGTTTTTCTGGGACTGGGTTACTTCACTCAGCATGATGTCTTCTAGCTCCAGACATTTTCCTGAAAAGCTCATGATGTCATCTTTCTTTACTGCTACATAGAACTCCATTGTGTAGATGTACCACATTTTCTCTATCCACTCATCAGTTGAGGGGCATTTGGGTTGGTTCCAGCTCCTTGCTATTGTGAAGAGAGCTGAAATAAACATGGCCATGCAAGTATCTCTGCAGTGGGGTGAGTACTGTGGGTACATGCCTAGGAGTGGTATGGCTGGGTTGGGTGGCAAGTTCATTCCAAGTCTTCCAAGGGTTCTCCACACTGCTTTCCATAGTGGCTGTATGAGTTTACATTCCCACCAGCAGTGGATGAGTGTTCCCCTTTCCCCACAGCCTCTCCAGCACTTGGTATAATTTGTTTTCTTGATCCTAGCCAGTCTTATTGGAGTAAGATGATATCTTAAAGTGGTTTTGATTTGCATTTCCTTAATGATTAGTGATCTTCTTAAGATGTTTCTCAGCCTTCTCTAATTCCTCACTTGTGAAGTCTCTGTTCAGGTTGGTATTGTTCTTTCTGTCACCTTTGTAAAGTTCTTACGATTTGCTCAGACATCTATATTTTTTCAGTTTTCTTTCTATTTTTTTCCTACATGGCTCACTTTAATTAAATTGCTTATATATAGAGGCACATGGGTCCATTTTCTAGGTAAGAAAACATGTTAAAAAATAGCACAGCAAATAAGAAAATGGCTATATATGTAGTGATTGTGATCCAAACATGGAGTCTAGCAGAAGTGGCATCACAGGAGCTAAAGGGAGGGAAGCTGCCGGCCTATGGGGTGAGGGCAAAGCACACCTGAGGAATGGAGGAAAGTGGAAGCTTGCCAAGTGTGTGTTTCAAGTGTCTGACACAGCAAGTTTTCAAAATCCAAGTTTAGGTGCTGAAGCAAATGATACCCACATGTTCCTGTGCTACAAGAGAAGGCAGTGTTCTCAACTATGCAGAGCTGGAAAACCACACCTTCACTCTTCACTTTTCTTTTCTCGTGTTATTAAAATAATTATATAGTATAGTATGCAATATGTAGTTTGCAGTTCTCTTCTTCATTTTCCTTGGGTCCAGGTTAAGTGGCAAGTGGCATTACCCACTGAACCATGTTGCCTAGTCAATCCCTCTCTTCCTTTACTTCCTTCCTTCTTTCCTTCCTTCCTTCCTTCCTTCCTACCTTCCTTCCTTCCTTCCTTTTTTTGATAAGTGTTCCCTATTGCCCTGGCTGTTCTTGGAACTCTCTATGAAGAACAGGCTGGCCTTTTTATTCAGAGATATAATGCCTGCCTCTGTGTCCTGAGTGCTCTTAGTACCTCAGACCTCTGGACTATCCTCTTAACTCTGAGTGGTGGTGGTCTCTCCAAATTGGGACATACCGGTTCCCAGACATTGGGACCATCTACAGTCCCTCCCACTGCTTCAGGGATAGGATTCTACACCCTTTAGTAGGGGCCTAGAACATTTGAGACTGCCAGAAAGTGCCTGAATCTGGCCTCCACATATTGGTGAGCTTTCCAAATTATGCAATACCTATCCCCCTACCTTAAACAGAAGTCAACTCTGAATGGATCAAAGACCTCAATGTGAAATCTGAAACTCTGAAACTGTTAGAAGAAAACATTGGCAGCAACCTACAAGATACAACATACAGGATATAAAACTGGACCTCAATTGCTCGGGAATTAAGATCAAGAACCAACAAATGGGACCTCATTAAACTAAAAAGCTTCTGTACAGTAAAAGAAAACAACCGAGTAAACGAAGACAAAACCCACGGAGCAGGAGAAAATCTTCACCAGTGACACAACTGACAGAGGCTAAACATCAAAAATATATAAAGAACTCAAAAAACAAAGAATCAAGAAAACAAGTGAGCCAATTAAAAGATGGGCTAAGGGTCTGAACAGAGTTCTTTCTCAAAAGAAGAAATAAAAATAGTTAAGAAACATCTTAAATGTGTTCAACATAGTAATTAGGAAAATGCAAATTAAAACCACTTTAAGATTTCATCTAACCCCAGTAAGACTTGCTAAAATCAAGAGAACAAATGATACCAAATGCCACAGAGGGTGTGGGGAAAGGGGAATGCTAATTCACTGCTGGTAGGATTGCAAGCACCTGCAATCCCCATGGAAAGCAGGGTGGAGAACTCGTAAAAATTAAAGTGAACCTAACATATTGACCTCGTTGTACCATTCTTTGGCATACTAACAGGACTCATCCTACTGCAGAGGTACTAGTACTCATGTTTGTTGCTGCTCTTTTTACAATAGCTAAGAAGTAGAAGCAACCTAAGTGTCCTTCAACTGACAAGTGGATAATGAAAGTGTGGTACATTTACGCAACGGCGTTCTTTCTATTCACTACTCAGAGGTAAAGATAGATGACATCATGAAATGTGCAGGGAAATGGATGGAACTAGAAACAGTTACACTAAGTGAAGGAATACTGAGAAAGACGGACCGCCTATGTTTGCCCTTGTAGATGGATCTTAGCACCAAATCCTTATATGTGAGCATGTATCCTGATGTAACTTCAGGAACCAAGGAGGTAAAGGAAAAGAAGTAACCTGAAAGAAAAGCACAGTAAGAAACAGGTGCTATTAGGGAGAAGTGGATAAAATGTGGGTATTTAAATGGGAGAGGTGAGGGAGGGTCATACAAGGAACTTTGGTGATAAAGAGAAAGAAGGAGATCAGGGGAGATAGGACCATAGGGGACTGGCAATGTAAAGGGAGAAGTAGAGAGAATGGAGACACTTTAAATGGGGAAGTCATAGAGGAAGGGTTAGAACACACACACACACAGAGAGAGAGAGAGAGAGAGAGAGAGAGAGAGAGAGAGAGAGAGAGAGAGAAAATGGGGACACTTTAAATGGGGAAGGCATAGAGGAAGGGTTAGACAGAGAGAGAGAGAGAGAGAGAGAGAGAGAGAGAGAGAGAGAGAGAGAGAGAGAGAGAGAAAGAGAGAGAGAGAGAAAATGGGGACACTTTAAATGGGGAAGGCATAGAGGAAGGGTTAGACAGAGAGAGAGAGAGAGAGACAGACAGCAGACAGACACAGAGAGACAGACAGAGGAGGTAAACAATGCTTAGCTAGTGTAGAAAACCAGAAACAATCATGTTATTCCAACAACCTAATGACAAATGCACATGTAATAACTCTACATGAGTCCATGTGCATGGCTGAAGTAAGCATAACAGTAAACAGTGCCAAACAGCAGAAACCTGTTGAGTTGTTAACTGACCAGAGTAGTCTATGAGACTCAAAATTACACAGGCTATTACCACAGCCCTTGATAGCCTCCCAGAAATTGAAGTTAAGACTTTATTGCTGAAGACAGAACATACTTCAGACACAGGATATTTATGTATTTCATACAGAACATTTCAATCAATCATAATCATCTTTATACCGCCTTCGTCATTGGCACCCTCCCCTAACCCCCACTGGAATTCACACATAGTGTCATTTGTGTTCAAGCCCATTATGTCAAATCAGTGTCCCCAGACATTGATCACTGTGAGTTCATCCACTGAGGTCTAGTCAGCCTATCTACAGCCCCCCCCAACCCCTTAAGAAAATCAGCTATTCCTCACCTAGTAGCCAATCAGGTGTCAATAAGTCTTTCACTATGATTGTGGCTGTCCATTTCTGCAATTCTGTACTAGGTTTTTGGCTGCTTGAGTTTGCCTGGGTCTTGTGCATGCTGACACTATTATTTCAGGTTATATGAGCAAGGTCCCAGGAGCCTATAGGACTCTATTTCCATGTGGTCATGCACCAACTCCTTGCAGTCTTTCTCCCTTCTCTCCTGCATTGGTAATCTGAGCCCTGGGTGGGTGAGGTTTAATATAGAAGTCTGGTAAAAGGACCCACACTCTGCCAACTCTTATTCTTTATACCTTGGTTATTTGTGACCTTTTTGTGTTCCTGGCCCCCTGTTGCATGAGAGAGCTTCATAGATGAGAATTGAGAAATGCTTCAGTGTTCGTTTTACCCCTGGTTCGATGTTCCATGAACCTTACGTGTAGAGGTTGTGTTGTAGATGAGCCACTTAAGCTTGAGAAATTCACAGAAAACCTTTGTGAATAACCAGTTGTGGAACTCTGTAATAATCTCCATCTGTTGAAAAATAAGCTTCTTTGATGAATGGTGACTAGAATACTTCTCTGGAAATATAAGAATTCATATTTGCACATAGTAGTAAATTACATTTGTCTAGGAATGTGGTGGCCTTGGGGTTTTTCTCTAAGAAAGGGCTCTGACCTCCCCACCCATGTGCATTTGGCTATGATCGCAGTACCACATATGACTTTGCTCCCACTGAGCGGGTTTTTTTTTTAGCTATAAGTGTTAATCCATGAGTACAAGCATCCTTCATGCAAAACCAATCTGCAGGCTGTCGTGCCCAAACCCCCACAGCCCCACCATCCAGTGGGGGGTGACGGGTTGTTTTTTCAATCAAGTTGATCAAATGAGTGTCCAGACTACATTGCTGTAGTTTCACCATTCACCCCAATCGCAGCCCTTACATTCTACCATGCCCCCTCTTCCGCAGATTGTTCCCTAGGCTTAGAAAAGGGGCACAGGTGGATAAGAAGCAAAACAGTCCACTCTCTCTGGAGCTGTTATCTTGGACTCTGGTCAATTCTGGCTGTTTCCTTTCATGGGCTGACAGTTTGTCCAGGAATAACCTTTCAATCCTACTAATGAAGCACAAGCAATTAGATATATAGGTATTTAAACAGCACTAATAGTTATGGTAGGTTACTTTGGCATAGACACATATGTTTGGATGATATGTTAATCCATGAATTACATTTTTTCCCCTGTTAAATATGACAGGGTCTTACTGTGGCTTATAACATCTCCTAACCTGTAGAGGATGTAAGATTGTGGCATCAGCCATGGGTTATTCCTCCAAGGAGAGAGCCAATAGCCAATTAGATTTGGGATACAGGCACATGGCTGCCTCTGCTGCACAGTATTTCCAGGCAGGTGAGGTGTAACTGGTGCTGTCAGTGGAGTCTTGCTTGACTCAAGGAGACCCGTATTTGCTTTATTGGTTTAGTGGCCTTTGGTAACACTCTCTGGCATTCCAGAGGCCATCTGTACACTTGCATGTGCGGTCTCAATACATCCCTCCCATGTTAACGTCAGGTCTTCGGCAGCAGGGTCTTATCGCCTCTCCTCCTGCAGGTATCCCAACTTAGAGGCAAGGAGCCCTACCTTTTGTGGGGCCTTGGATCCCCTGGCTAACATCCCCCTGGTAGAACAATCCATTGCTGATGTCAGAGCTCCTGAATTAATATACTTTGCCTAAGTGCATAGCCCAAGGACTTTAGTATTATTTTTGGTTCTGAACAGAGAATAATCCTTTTCACAGTTCTTATGTCTATTAGTCAATTAAAGAAGGCAGTTTTACCGGTTTTATAAGAGGTTACCTCTATAATAGTTGTCTCCAGTTTACAGTTGGAGAACGACCTCATATGCCTTGATTCTACCCTATAGTTATGTATAATACAACTGTCATTTGGTGACTCATGGGTTAAAAAAAAAGAGGGGGCATACAGAAAGACATGAAACCTTTTCGTCACAAACCTTGCAATTCAAATCTCAGAACTAACTACGGGAAAAGATTTGTTTGTTCCAACAGGACAAAATGTCATCAACTTAACGGCTGAGAAAGAAAAGATACAGCTTTTCATTGAGTAGGATGTACCAAAAAGTGCCAACTGAAAGGTTGTTCCATCTGAACATTGAAAGGAAGAAAAGCATCGGATTGCCATAAACATCAAACCCCTCTGTGGATCCTACATGTAACAACTAGTTATAATGAGTCCTAATGAAACTTATACCTTCTAGGTGCCACAAAGGTTCTGATATGAGAGACTTCCTTGCCTCCCCCCATAGAACAAGGAGAAATATGATGATGATGAGGTCGTTATCTTCCCCATTTCTAGAATAAGACCCAGAACATCCGCACTGTGATCCTGTGCACTCTGTCAGCAGAGAGGGCTACAAAGATGGGTGAGAAGAGCACGGGGTGCTGTTACCAGACATACAGGTTTGGTTCCCAGCACCCATAGGCAGCTACCAATCTGATATTAGTCCACTTTGAGAAGACCTGGTGCTCCGCTCTGACCTCTTCAGGCACTGCTTGCACATGCTGCACTTTCATGAAGGCAAAACACTCATATGCATAAGACGAAAATAAATTAAAAAGAAGATATAAGTGTTGAAAACCTGAACAGTAAACATGGGAAAGCCTTCCTTTGGGTGTCAATCTTCCTTTGCTGGTTCTCTTTACTCATGATGTCCTCACCTGCTCCAACATAGAGAGTCCCCTCCTCACTGTCAGTACCTACCTCAAGCATGAATAAGAGTTTGCATCCTCCACCTAGGAATTTGACTTGAATCTTGTTATTGTGTGGATTTTCTCACTGATTAACTTTCTCTGATATCCTCTCCCTTCCCCTTCTGATAGCAAGTTTCCCCCCTATTCTATAATCTTAAGATGGGATAGCTACTTCATACTCTATTCTTCCTCTATTAGGCACAAATTAAACCAGGAAAAACTTCCAGTTCAGTATCTGCATTGATCTCAAGCTACTTCAGCTCCTTCTCTTGTAGGTCCATGAATTAATATTATCGCCAATCTTTGCTTCCTGTGTGCGTCCTTTACCTGATGATTAGCTTTATGTTTGTAGATGGTTTTACAAGTAGAACCTTCTATGGCATTTCCTCCAAATTTCTACCATGGGCCCCTAAATTGACCCTCCAGACAGTATTCCCAACTGACAGCTTTTTATATTTTCCCCATTAAACAAGATGCAGTTAGTTCTATCATCACCCTACCCTACAAGAAATGAATTAAAAGTTAGTAACTAAAGTAATCAAGGGCAGGGCTCACATAGGATAGGTAGCATGAACATTCTCCTGATTTTTGAAAAGTAACACTCTCAGGCAACATGCACAGGACAGGTAGACTGCACATTGGTTCAGCTGCAATGTGCTCAGAAAAGACTGTTCTTCGAAATTACATCAGTCTCTACCCAGCCCCTGCCCTAAGTCTCCTAAGAGTACACTGGCCAGGACCGTGCAATGGAGCTCCTCTAGGAACCTTCCTGCTCTCAAAGTCTTACTCAGTCTTCCATAATGAACCTTTTTTCACATCTGCTTAATTCTTGTATGAGGTTCCTTATCATTCTTGGACAAGAAACAAGAAGCCCAGAGGAAGTGGTTCAGGAAGCTTTAGTTACTGTTGTTTGTCCAGCATTCTAGTTCCATGGTTCAGCCCACTAAGTAAAACAGAACCAAAAAAAAAACACACTTCATAGGAGCTCAGTTGTCTCAGTTTTCAAATAAAATAATTGCCTAATTAAAAAACAGGCAATTGATGTTTTGATATTGACAAGTGACAATTTTATATTTCAAGAGTAGTCAATGGTGTTCTTATATATGGAACAGCATTAAAATGTGTTTGTGTGATGGGCATATTTTAGTAAAAAATAAACAAGAATTAAAATTTGAACTTCTCAGACTGGTTATCAGAACATTTAACATTCATATTATTGCTAAATTTCATGCAGCAAACAGTAACTAAATAATGCAACACTAATTGTTATAAAATTATATAAAATTATTTTCTCCCCTTCTCTATCCTTACCTGCTCTTATTTCCCCTTATGCCCAATTTAATGTACTCTATTTTGTATATAATAGGACTCATAGAGTTGAACTTCTATCTCCAAATGTCCTGCAGATTGGGTCTATCCACTGGAGCCTGGTTGACCTACAAAGGGTTCCATGCTGGAAAGAGACTATCTTTTTCCTCTCAGGAGTGAGCTGTTGCCAGAATTTCTTTAGGCTGGGATGGAGCTTCTCATCCAGGTCCTCATGTCTATGCTGGGACTTTTTATGGCTTGAACTTACATGGGGCTTTGCATGCTGTCAACCACTGCTATGATCTCATGGGCAACTGACCACCTGTTGCCTTGTGATCACCTGCAACCTGTTTCTCATAATCTTTTTTTTTAATATAGATTAAAGGCATTTTCTTTACTTTTAGTGGTTCATTAAAAGAAAATCACACAAAGAAGATAAAGAACAGAGATTGAAAAAAGAATCTAGTGTCAAATATTTACAAACTTCTATACAAGAATGTGTGACTTCATTAATATGAAGAAATGTGCACAAAAATATCAAAAGACTTAATGACAATCCTTTGGGAAATAAAAAAAGACAGTGGGGTTCTTGAATACTAACAGTAGAAATGGTGAAATTCCATATGAATGATATGTGTAAAGACAAGTAACATGTAGAGGGTATTAATTAGGAAACCTATTGATTTTGATTGCCTGAATTGCCAACTTAACATTTGGGTTGTGATAGTAACTTGAAAACATTTGTTCCTTGAAGTGATTTTTGATTATGCAACTGTAGAAAGATTTCAGCAATTTTTACCACACATTACATAGAGATTTTATGTCCTCACCTTCTAGCAAATAAGATATTTCACTTATTAACTTTTTCAATATATGAATATAGAACTACATTAAATTAAGTATTACAATAATATAATACCTACAGATCTATCAGATAATGCCTTTGTTAACTAGTTGTACAGTTGACCCTTGTCATTGTGTCAATGAATTAAAGTAATTATTCTTAATATTTTCTTTTTTTTTTTGAAGTTAAAAATGATGGTTTATGAATTACAACCAGACTCCACTCATCTCAGGATGAGTGAGGCCTCGAGAAATGGGTTACACAGCTTTTATAAGTACAATAGCCAATCGGACTTAATATAAAAAATAATACCAAATCAAAGAGTAGCATGTAGTAAGTAAGCTAATTACAGAAGTGAGAGTCAGGCTGGAGAGATGGCTCAACGATTAAGAGCACCAACTGCTCTTGCAGAGGACCAGGGTTCGATTCCCAACACCCACATGGTGGCTAAGAGCCATCTTTAACTCCAGTTCCAGGGGAATCTGACACCCTCTTCTGACCTTCACAGCATTGCACAACACGGGTTGTGCAACAAAACTACACACAGATAGTACACTCGTACACATAAATAATAAACTAAAATAAAAAATAATAAAAGAAGCAAGAGTCAGAAGTTAAGGCCAGGCTTTTAGGGGCAAATATGATTTCTTTAACTTTCTCTTTATATTTCAGCAAAAACAAATGAAATGAAACTTATCACAAGATGAAATTAGGCTTCAGCTGCATAAAACAAAATAGTGTCTGAAAGGACAACCTCTGGATTAGTGATTTTATTATTTATTTATCTCAGTAGATATTTGCAAACCATGAGGAAACTAGATTTTATTGCCAGCACCCCAGGGAGACAGGGGACAGCAGTAGTAAGCACGATACAAAAAGTCTTCATGACATGCTTGTGGCTGAATATTCACGGAGTCATGGAACTGTCAGAAAGTAAGGATTTGTGTATCTTTTGGTAGCAGATGACAATAGGTAGAATCCATATTAAAATTCTATCATTATGTATCACAATATTTTTCTTTTTTTCTTATTTCATTATATTATTTTATTTTTTAACATTTTTATTGAAGTTATGTGCGTCATACATTGTTTTTCAGTCCAATCTAGACTCATCTTGTCTTCTATGCCCCCCACCCCACCCAAGTTCATGTACCCTGCTATCCCTGCCATGTATCTTTTTCTGATTCTTTTGTTTCTTGTAATCTTTATACCCAGTTCTGCAATGACCCCTAACCTTTGGAGTCAGTAGTTTGATACAGATTACTATTCAGGGACAGGTGTTCTGCAGCCTCTTATTCTCTGCATGTTGACATGTTCTAGGTTTCTTCTTTTGGGTGTGATTTTTTTCATTTATTTGTTGATAGTTTTTTTGAGACGGGGTCTTCCTGGAGCCTCAGCTGGCCTGGAACTCATTATGTAGACCAAGCTAGCCATGAAATTACAGATTGCCTGCTTCTAACTCCTGACTGCTGGGGTTAATGGCATGGGCTACCTCACCCGGTGTGGGTTTCTTTTTTTTTTTTTTTTTTTTTTTTTTTTAATTTTTTTTTATTATTATTTTTTAAGGGATTTAAGAGCATAGTTGTTTTCACATCACATCGACTTGCTGTTTGCCATACAATAGGTAATTGGTGCTAGCATCCCACAGATGAGGGATACCATTCATCGTTGTTTTTTTTTTTTTTTTTTTTTTTTTTTTTTTTTTTTTTTAAATAAATTTTTATTGATGCTTTGTGCATTTTCATAATTTTTTCCAATTCAGTTCAGTTAGGCTTTATTTCCCTTCCCTCCCCCCCACCCCACCCCACTCATCCCAGATCATGCATTCTGCCATGACTGTCCTGCATCTTTCTCTCAGTTTGTTTTTCTTTTTTTTTCATTTTTTAGCTATAAGTGATACCATGAGTACAAGCATCCTTCATGCAAAACCTATCTGCAGGCTGTTGTGCCCAAACACCTACAGCCCCACCATCCGGGTTTCTTTTTTAATCACCATCTGTTGCATAAGGAAACTTACCTGATGGCAGTTGAGAGATTCACTAATCTATGGGTAAAACAAGATGTCACATAGAGTCTATTTGAGATGATACCTGATTAGTAGAACACTAGTATTAGGTATTCTTCTATGTCCTCTGAACTTTTTTAACTTCAGGTTTCTAAGCCTGATTTCAATGTCAGGTATGGGCTTCATCCTAGGAAGCAGAACTTATATCCAGCAAAAGTAAATAGTTAGTTCCACAAAATTTTTGCCACGATTGCACTGGAGGGCATCTCTTTCCCAGCCAGATGTTATTGTAGTTTACAGGATTCACATCTGGGTTAGGATGATTATTTTTTTTCCTTCCGGTAGTGTCCATAGCACCTTACAACACTATGAAAACTAGTGGTGCTGAACTCAGCACCAGTTTGGTTTCACATGTAGTGTCTTCAGCAAGTGTCTTGCCATCCAGTTCTGGTGACTAACTAAGAAGAGATGTAGTGACTAGTACTGTTTGTCCTTGAGACCCCTGAACAGACCTGGAGTACATTCTCTGGTATTGAAGTGTTTGTTTTTTTTTTTTTTTTTTTTTTTTTCATTAGCCTATGATATATGGAAAAGGCATGGTCACACTGTTATAGGATAACTGCTTTTAATAACTTTTTGTATAGATATGTAGAGAAGCTTCTATGGTAGTAGGTATCCATATGGCTTTTTCTAAATGTCCTTGGTGTTATTTATACCTCCCTATATACCTCCTCTGCCCTGCCCCACCATTCCCCACCCATTCAATTTATCCTAGGCTAAAGTTTTGATTTCTCTTTATCTTGACAGATATCTATTTTCAAATTGAAACATGCATATCTAAGATTCCAAACCTAGCATCCAGCTGAGAGAGGGAGAACTGTGGTGTTTGTCTTCCCAAATTTGAGTTATGTCACTTGGAATGATTATTTCTAGGTTCTATCACTTTAATTAAATCATCAATTGCTTTGCAATCAGCCATTATAATAGTAAAAAACTTATTTACTTTAGTATGTCTCAAAATGTATAATTTGTAATCTGTCCTTAAGAAAATGCCTTTCAACTATGATGTGTATTATGCTAATTTGTTTTCATTGGTTGTTGTATATTAATAAGGGTAAATTTTTCTATTTTGATTTTTATCAGATGATGCTAATGATATGTGGTAGATTTAACTAAATTACTTTGAATTTACTACATGCAAAATTATGTTCCTGAAAGTAAAGATGACTTTACTTCTCCCTGATTGTGGCAAGCAGGTCAGATACTCTACTGTGGTCTGCACGTTTGAGGCTGGTTTGAAATAGTAAAGAATGGAGACCTGTCCATCTTCAGGGCCAGGCCTTTGTTGCAGCATCCACCACAGGCCACAAGAAGATGATGGATGATTGAGAAGGAGGGAGAAAAGCAAGGAGAGGTGGCAGCTGCACTGCGAGCTGAGGACCTGGAACACAACAAATGCTTCCATCAGGGTCTGAGGATCAAACTTTCCCCAGTTCCTCAGAGTAAACCAGACTGATGACTCAGAAGGGTAAGAAAGGGCCTGTTCACATGGAGACATGGGGTCACAGAGCACAGTTCCTAACAGAGCATCTCTCCTTAGGAAAAGAGTCTTGAAACATTGGCTAAGGTCTCCATGGGCAACTTGTAAAACAAGCAAAAAGACCTGGGCTGTTGTCAAAGTTTTGTCCTCCAGGGACTGGAAGGATGAACCATCCAAAGTCAACTTCTTTTCTAAATGAGCTCTGGGGTGGGAAATCATGAGATATCTTTAAAGGACATTGATCTGCTCTATACAGCATTTTCCCCAAGATAAAACATTTAATCAAAGTGGTCTTTGGAGAGGAGGTGAAACATCCATCCTGTGGGGAAACTCCTTAAGCTCATGAAGTAAACCACTCGGGAGCTGGAGGAAGACCCTAGAATTGACTAGGTTTACTAGGTCTCTTCTTCCCAAGACTGCTGAGAGTCACTCTCAGAGATGCTGAGATGGAAGAAGCAGAGACAGGCTGAGCTGCCTAGATGAGGCTGCTACCAACTGAGCTAAATGGAAAGGACGCTGCAGTCTGGTCTGCTGCCTACTGAGTGTGCTATGTACTCCAGGTTTCCAGCTTCTGTGAGCTGTCACCCATGCTGAGGTGGCCCTTGCAGATGGTGCTGTTTTGACACATAGCTGCTCCCATTAACAACCTCTCACCCAAAATCCTGTACATAACTTCAATAGAACACATTAGTTCACCAAACTGGGCTCAGGCAGTTAGCTTATTTTGGTATATCCTTGGTCCTCTACCTGGGAGTGTAGATGTTTCTTCAAGACTCCCAAGGAACAGTATCAAGAAACAACCAGAGTTACTGGACACAGGCTACAGGACTCAAGGGCAACTTATAAGGGGCACATCCCTTCCCATGAACAGGATCTCTTAGGACACAGCAAGAGACTTGGCCTAAAACTTTGAGTAGAGTGCCCCACGTGAAAAGTAGCATGCAGCCAATATTTAGGGGGAAGTGTGCACATCAGGGAATCCAGGACAAAGCTTTCATGAAGGCACCTGAGGAACGGGGTATTCTCACAGAGACTGATCATGTTTATAGGGCAAGAAGGGGATTAAAGAAGACTCGCCACCACTGTGAAAGCCTGGAAAGTCTTCAAGGATGGAGGTAGTTTCTGGAGGGTCAGACAGAAGAGATGACAGGAGAAAGAAACGGGATGCCCTGTGTTCTGCAAGAACAAGGAGCCTGTGACTTCAGCAAAGAATGGGCCTGACTAGAAGTCATGGCCATTGGGCCTCAGTGCTGTACTTCAAGGCTAACAAGGACCAAAAGAAGATATCTCATAAATTGATCTGCCAACAGGAAAGCCCAGCCTCTGGGGAGAACTCTGGACTTTTGCACAGGTCTTGTTAGGAGGTTGTTCACGCTTGGCCAGTGTAATTGAGGTTCCCCAGACTGTGACATCCCACCATTTCTTCTTTGGTCTTGTTTTGTTTGACAGGATTTTCTTGTCATGTTGTTTGGTGAAGTTCCCTCCCAAGGACTGGTAAATCCCTCCCTCTTCTCTGGGGCTGAATGTCTTGTCTTCACACACCTGGGAAGCCTGGATCTTGGGTCCATTAAGGAGAGTTGTTCCTCCCACGGGTATCAGACCCAGCTCTCTCATTTTCCTCTCCAGGAACACCTCTTCTCTGGAAATCCAGTACTGGGCTTCCCTTTCTTTAGCTCTCTTCTCCTCGATGGTTTCCCTCGTGGGTCGTGTCTCTTCCTCCTGACTCTGCTCCCCACTGCAAGCTGGCCATGTCTTCAGAACCAGATGTCTTTTTCTCAGGGAAATTTTTTGTCCCTCCAGAACGTTTCCATCCATCATTCTTGATGGTCCTAGGCACTGGGACAGCACTTGTGGTCCTCTTCTATGTGGTGTGTTGTGGCCTGCTGTGCTCAGCCCCTTCCATACATCCTGATGGCCCTGCCCTTGTGGACGTTCTTTGCTGTTCACCACCATCTTTCATTTTCTCTGAGTCTCTAGGTGTGGTATTCTCTCATGATTTGTCTTAGTCCATGCCTCAGTGCGTGGTTTTGTGTATGTGCTTCCTTGGGTCCCTGAACCCAGATGTTTGCCACAGGCACTCTTCAATTTGCCAGTGGTGAATGACAAAAAGGCCTCTTGAATGTAAAGGGAGCCCTTACATCTCCTGTACAGACTTGAACTGGTTCTGGTATCCCAAATTGGTGTTGAAGGTAAATGGGTTCCACCTTAGAACTTCGAAGTTCTCCCAGTTTTCTTGTCTTTCCTGTTGGCAGATCAATTTATGAGATATCTTCTTTTGGTCCTTGTTAGCCTTGAAGGACAACACTAAGGCCCAATGGCCATGACTTCTAGTCAGGCCCATTCTTTGCTGAATTCACAAGGCTCCTTGTTCTTGCAGAACACAGGGCATCCCGTTTTTCTCTCCTGTTGTCTCTTCTGTCTGGCCCTCCAAAGACTACATCCATCCTCCAATGTTTAACTGCCTGGGCAGTTTGTGTAGACCAAGAGGCTTGCATGCCCTGTCTTTGGCAGCTGTTGCTAACACGCAATGGTCTCCTCTTCAGAGGGTGGTACCCCAGGTCTTGGGAAAACATTTCTCTCCCACACTCCTAGTGACCAGGGCTTGCTCCCCCCCACTCCCCGCCTAATCCTGTATATTTGAGCTCTTCAGTGTCTACAATATTTTTGTTATACAATGACCTCTCTCTAAAATCAATATTCTGGAAACTTTCCCCAAATCCCAACCTCCACACCCACCACCACACTTGGTGTAGGGAGAAAAAAAAAAAAAACCAAACCTCTCCTAGCAGTTCTATCCCCAACTACCCTGCCTCTCTATGATGCAGTGTGCAGGGCTAGAAGATGATTATGACCTGGGCTGACACATAATTGATGGGAGTGTATGGCCTTTGTGACTTGGTGTTAGGAAACCCACCTGTGTATGGACGGGCACAGATATGGTGTGGCTGGGTAAGAAGTAAACTGTCAGAGGCAGATGGTGAGGGGCAAGGGAGGGAGTAGCCTGGGGAGTTGGAGCATCTGTAACCCTTTCTGGGCTGTTAGGGCTGGCAGACCATAGGGCTTGACACTAAGGACTCTGGTCAAAGACCAGCAAAATTGCTCAGAGTATCTCAGCTGCCACACAGCTAACATTAGCTGGATTCCTGAAAACCAATAAATGAGAGGAGAAACTCTGAAAGTTTTGGTACTCCAGGATGTGCAATGACACATATGCCTATTCTAACACATACCTTAGATCCACACATAGAAACACACACACACACACACACACAAACACTAATTCATGCAATAATAATAATAATAGTAATAATAATAATAATAATCAACCCTGGGAACACTGTCAGTGAGAGCAATTCTCTGAAAGCTCAGGGGAGCACTGTGGAATTGGGGGCAGAAACATCTGACAGTCAGATATGGTGCATGACAACTAAGAAACAGACTTTTTCAGACAGCTGGGCAGGTACTCTGGAACTCACAGCAACGTTGCCAGCATGCAGAAGTTTTATGTGAGCTCAAGCCAGACAAACCCCTAGCTTAATCTTGGGAAGTAAGTGGGAACCCCAGCCTCACCAGAGGGACCATGAGAAACCAACGGTTGCCTGGAAGTCTTTGTAAGTGTGTGACTCTTGGTGTGTTATCAGGTTCTGGAGAATAGATCCACACCAAAGAAATTTTGGCACCACTAATTTGACTCTATTAGCCTTAAGTATATAATATACTCTAAAATTGGATAATGTAGTGTATAGTATGAATGAGAGGATCAATATATTATCAGCATGGATTGCATGAAATTCCCAAAAAGTAAATTAAATAAATTTAAAAAGAAAAACAAAAGATTAGAACACGACATACCATTTTTTCTTCCTCTAGGAGTACATGCTGCTGGGAATCACAGTCACTTGGCCAAGAGTCCACCTCAGAAAATGCTACTCACCTGAGGATGAGCTAAGACTGAATTAAAGCCCCAGTATTCTGCCAGAGCTTCCTGCAGTGCTCCCACCACATAGCACTTCAGAGACTTTTGGCTTCTACCAGATTCCACAAAAGGTGTGACTTTTCTTTGTCTTTGTAGTGTCTCCTTTTTTTATGGGTAATGAACAAAGCTTGGGCAGGATTTCCATGAAAGTCTGGGCTTCCTCACACTCTGACTCTCTACACAGGCCCTTCCCCACAGGCCTTACTCTGCCCATGTCCTCCCTGTGGCTTCTTGCTGAGCTCCGTTGATGAATAAAACTGGATCTAACTCAGAAGACATGGCTTTCTCTCCTCATTTCCATCTCTTTCCACAGCCAGATGCCAGATCCACAACTTGCATCCCCTTGTGCTTTTCCTCTGAAACTCGAATAAAATTGTCCTTGATCTTTCTCCAAGTCCTTTTTTCAGTTCTTTTGCTAATGAGATTAATTACTACAGATAGTGAACCCCAACCTCCCCAGTAACATGAAATCAAGGTTTGGTTTTGGGCTTCTTCGTCTTGTCAAAATCATATTCATATTCAAAAATAGCTTCAGGGTGTAAGTAAATGCCTCAGTGGATAATGTGTTGCTCTTCAGGCCTGTCTGTATAAGATCAATGCTCAGATCCCCCATAAAGTTAGAAAGTTAGAAGGAGAAAACCAATTCCACAAATGATTTTATGGCCCCAACATGTATGCTGAGTCTCTCTCTCTCTCTCTCTCTCTCTCTCTCTCTCTCTCTCTCTTTCTCTTTCATACATGCACATAATATTTATATTATAGCAATAATGATAGACCTAAATTTAAAAAAAAGAAAAACTGTGGTTTGGGAATAGAAAGATGGTTCAGCAATGAAGAGCACCTACTGACAAACAACCATCTCATCCCACTCGTTTGGAACCATCACATTCCAACTGTTCCAGAGCTCATGCCTTGTGTCCCAAGCCATAACAACTAGCCTACCCTGCTCTTGTGTCTCTCTTTGGGCCATGGTACCTTGCCCTAAGGACTGCAAGACAACAACTGACTACCTCTTTGGGTTAGCCTGATCCCATATAGTTCTTCGCCCTACTTTGGGACCAGTCCCAAGCAACAGAAGAAATCCATATACCCAGACCAAAATGGAAAATGCAACTACCATGAAAAATCAAATAATATGTCCCCACTAAATTCCACTGCCTGTCCTATAGAAGTGTTCTAAAATGATCACAACCTAGAGGGCACAGAATTTAAAATAACAATCACAAATATGATTAAAGATATAAACATATTTAAAGAAGACACATAACAATTCAAATAAATTGAAGAGGAAATCAGGATAAACTCATGAATGAGCTCAAGAAAATACAAATATACAGGTGACTGAAATGACAGAAATAATTCTGGATTCTAAAAGAACATTCACCCAAGATAGATGATATAGATATAGATATAGATATAGATATAGATATAGATATAGATATAGATAGATATAGATATAGATATAGATAGATATAGATACAGATATAGATATAGATATCTACCTATATATATCAAAGAAAAATCAGGCTGAAATGACAATAGAATTGAAAAATTCAATAAGCCAATTTGAAACAAACAGCAATGAGCCACATCAATGGAATGAACAAACAAAATATCAAGACTGGATGATAAAGAATTGTACCACTCAAATACAGAATATAAACAAAATCTTAAAACACATGAATGGAATATGCAGGAAATGTGAGACATCATCAAAAGACAAAATTTGCACATCATAAGCACAGAGTAAGGAGAAGAATCCCGGTCCAATGGCATTGACCAGGTCTTCAATATGATGAGAGAAGAGAAATTTCCCTTAATTAAGGAAAGACTTACCCATGTATAAACAAGAAGAACAGCAAATAAACAGGACCAGAACAGAAACTCCCCATTGCGTATCATAGTAAAATGACTAACTGTACAAAACAGAGAGAGGGTACGGAAACCAGTGAGAAAAGAAAAGTAACATATAAAGGGAAGCCCAGGATCATTACAGTTGATGTTTCAAGGCAAACTATGAAAGCCAAAAAATCCTTATACAAAGTTCGAAATGATCATAGATGCCAACCCAGAACACTTTACCCAGCAAAACTATCGTGGTTGAAGGGAAAAGAAACATCTTCCATGATACAAATGACCTGAAACAATTCATGTCCACCAAACCTACCCTACAGAGAACACTTAAATCAATAAAAAGGACCGAAGAAAGGAATGACCATACCCAAGAGGCTATAGAAAGAAAAAAAAAATGAAGCACAAAAAATGAAACACAAAATAGGACTAAGTACACAAACCAAAATTAAAATGAGTTTTTTAATACCATTTTTTAATAATACCTTTAAATAACAATGGCCTCAAATCCCCAGTTAAAAGACACAGATTATTTGTATGGATTAAGAATCTAAATCCATTTTATGTTGTCTACAAGAAACTCATCTTACCTTGAAGGATAGGCACTACCTTAGGGTGAAAGGATATAAAAACAGCAAATGGCCCTAAGAAACAATCAGACATTATCATTCTAATATCTGACAACATAGATTTCTAACTAAAATTCAGAAGAGATAACAATGGTCACTCCATTATCATTATCATGGTGTACCCAAATTCATAAAAAAAAAAAAAAGAAATAGTACTGTAGGGCTTTAAGACACAGATTAACCCCAACTCAGTAATAGTCTTAACTTTAATTACACTCTCTCAAATAAAGTTGTATGACAACCATTGCATCACAAAAATATGCAGATTGGTCTGAGTCTGCCATCACAGGAAGTCCTAGAGCAGCCGCAGGAAACCTCAACATTCCCCAGACTAAGCAGCCTCAGCAGCACTCCTCAAGGAACAATGAGGAGAGCTTGGCAGGGGCTGCATGGGTTGTTAAAAAGAATTACCTGGATGGGCAGTCAGGCTTTTCAACTTTTCTTACTGGACCGGGCAGGTTCCACATCAAGCCTTCACACATTGACCCACGTGTGAGGTTCCCTATGAGTGCAGCCACCCTACTGCCTCCACAGCTTCGTTCCCATGCCACTAACTTGGGGGGAGGGTACTTCTTATGGTCACCCCAGCTGCTTAGTCCTCACTAATGCCTCGACCTGCCTGTGATCACCATAGCGATTGGAGCCACCACCACACTAAAACCAGGCAGCCTGGAGTTGCCACCTGTAACACAAAGTGAGTGTCTTTCTTGAGGACCAGATGTCACCACAATGTTGTCCCAGGTGGATGCAAGGCAACCACTGACACTTGTTTAATGCAACGTGGTTCTGGACACACTCGGGGCAGAAACCACACTTCTAGCAGAACGCTAGAATGCTTTTTACCAAAGATCTCTTCTTTATGCACCTCCTGAGCTTAAGTAGCATCAGGTTTGCATAAAAGGCAGTTAGGTTCAGGCTTCCCAGAATCCCAAGGGGCACACAGGTACCCACTTCCTCCAGAAGCTGTCAATCTTCTGACCCCTTCTCCTGTACCTGAGGCCCCGCCCCATGGGTATAAATGGGTGGACCCCAGCCGCCATTTCTCTCTCTGTCCCTCTCTGTCTCTGTCTGCCTCTCTCTGCCTCTCTGTCTCCCTCTCTCTGTCCTGTCCCTGCCCCCTGCCATGCTGTCAGGTCTCACCACATGTCTGCAGGTGGCTCATGCTGGCAGTCCCACATGGAAGTAAAGCATGTTCCTGGAGTAACCTAAGCCTTATGTGCCTTTTATTGGGCTTCATGCTTTTTTATAACCTAACAGGTATAACCAGTAACATCTTCTGCTTGCTTTGGGGCTTGGGACACTGCTGCGGCAACGTTCTGAGGCCTTCCATTGAATGCTACCTGGGAGCCTTGCAAGGTGGGTCTCCTGCATATAAAGTGCATCACCAACCAGAATATGTGATCTGGGGACCCCCAGCACCAAGCTGTCAGTACATCAGAATGTCCTAGTAGGCTCAACTGATTGGTGTTGGAGTCCCTGACACTTGGAGTATGGGACTGAGAATTGATCTGCAGGGTCTGCTGCTGCAACCCTGGTGAGAGCTCTGAATTTCAACCCTCAGTAATCTCTGCAAATTCCTCAGAGCTCAGGTTCAGCCTTTGCTACAGTGTCTACCAGGGGCCACAAAGAGGAAGTTGATAGAGGTGAGAGAGGGGAGGAGAACAAGAAGGGGCTGCCTGTGTTGTGATATGAAGTCCTAGAACAAATGCTTTCATCAAGGTCTGATGATCAAACATACTCCAGGTCTGTAGAACAAAGTAAAATGATTAATCAGAAGGTAGGACCCTGTGTCTTATTGACACAGAGAGTCAAAGTCCATGAAATCTGAACAGAACATCCCTCTAGAGGACAGGCTCTCAAAATGTTTTGCAAAGGTCTCAGGGTATGAATCATAAGGGAGGTGGTGCTCCCTGTAAAAGGACCTCACAGTCAGGGCCAAAGAGATTTGAGGTCACAACTTTCAAAAAAGGTCTGCTTTATGAAATGACTTCCCCAGATGGAGCAGCTCCACGGGATCTGGTTTCACAGGCAATGTTAAAAAGGTAAAAGGAGTCAAGAGGGTCCGGAGAGTCCGGCGGCCAGGGCGGCTGCGCCTTTGGGCAGGATACCCAGAAGCCACCTGGGCGAGTAGCTTGGGTTGCTGGGGCCGTGAGGGCGGGACCCGGGCGCGGGGCCAGAGGGTCCGGAGAGTCCGGCGGCCAGGGCGGCTGCGCCTTTGGGCAGGATACCCAGAAGCCACCTGGGCGAGTAGCTTGGGTTGCTGGGGCCGTGAGGGCGGGACCCGGGCGCTGGGCCAGAGGGTCCGGAGAGTCCGGCGGCCAGGGCGGCTGCGCCTTTGGGCAGGATACCCAGAAGCCACCTGGGCGAGTAGCTTGGGTTGCTGGCTGGGGCCTTGAGGCGGGGACCAGTGCGCTGGGGCCAGAGGGCCCGAGAGTCCGGCGGCCAGGCGGCTGCGCCTTTGCAGATACCCAGAGCCACCTGGGCGAGTATCTTGGGTTGCTGGGGCATTGAGGGCGGGAACCGGGCGCTGGGCCAGAGTGTCCGGAGAGTCCGTCGGCCGGGGCGGCTGCGCCTTTTGGGCGGAATACCCAGAAGCCACCTGGGCGAGTAAGCTTTGGGTTTGCGGGGTCCTTGAGGGCGGGACCCCGGGCGCTGGGCCAGAGGTCCGGAGAGTCATGCGGCCAGGGCGGCTGCGCCTTTGGGCAGGATACCCAAAGCCACCTGGGCCGAGTAGCTTGGGGTGCGGGGGCCGTGAGGGCGGGACCCGGCGCTGGCCAGAGGGTCCGGAGAGTCCGGCGGCCAGGGCGGCGGCGCCTTTGGGCAGTGAAAACCCCAGAGCCACCTGGGCGAGTAGCTTGGGTTGCTGGGGCCGGGAGGCGGGACCCGGGCGCTTGGGCCAGAGGGTCCGGAGCGTCGGGCGGCCAGGGCTGCGCCTTTTGGGCCAGATACCCAGAAAGCCAACCCTGGGCGAAGTAGCGTGGGTTGGCTGGGGCCGTGAGGGCGGGCCCGGGCGCTGGGCCAGAGGGTCCGGAAGTCCGGCGGCCAGGGCGCTGCGCCTTTGAGCAGGATAAACAGAAGCCCCTGGGCGAGTAGCTTGGTTTGCTGGGGCCTTGAGGGCGGGACCCAGGGGCTGGGCCAGAGGGCCGGAAAGAGTCCGGCGGCCAGGGCGGCGGCGCCTTTTGGCAGGATAACCCAGAGCCACCGGGACGAGTAGCTTGGGTTGCTGGGGCCGTGAGGGCGGACCCGGGCGCTGGGCCAAAAGGTCCGGAGAGAGTCCGGGTGCCAGGGCGGCTGCGCCTTGTGGCAGGATACCCAGAAGCCACCTGGGCGAGTAGCTTAGGGTTTCTGGGGCCGTGAGGGCGGGACCCTGGCTCTGGCCAGAGGTCCAGAGAGTCCGGCGGCCAGGGCCGGCTCGCCTTTGGGCAGGATACCCGAAGCCACCTGGGCGAGTAGCTTGTGGTTGCTTGGGCCTTGAGGTCGGGACCCGGGCCCTGGGCCATAGGGTCCGGAGAGTCCGGCGGCCAGGCCGGGCGGCGCCTTTGGCAGGATACCCGGAAGCCACTTGGGCGGGTAGCTTGGGTTGCTTGGGCCGTTAGGGCGGGACCCGGGTGCTGGGCCAGAGGGTCCCGGAGAGTCCCGGCGGCCAGGGCGGCGGCTCCGTTTTTGGGCAGGATACCCAGAACAACCCTGTGCGAGTAGCTTGGGTGCTGGGGCCGTGGAGGGCGGGACCCGGGCGCTGGGCCAGGAGGGATCCGAAGAGTCCGGCGGCCAGGGGGCTGCGCCTTTGGGCAGGATAACCAGAAGGCCACCTGGGAAGGAGGAGGGGGGGGGAATGGGAGAAGGGAAGGGAGGGACAAGGTGGAGGCAGGAACGAGGGACAAAGGAAGTCAAAGGAGGAACAGAGTGGCACGAACCGGTGGGGCAGGGAATAAGAAAAAAAGCAAACGGGCGATACGGTGGGGCGGTTTCGCTGGGGGGCCCAGTGAGGGGCGGGGGCCGCGGCGCTGGGCCGAGGTCCCGGAAGCGCGAGAACCCAATGCGGCTGTCCGCCCCTTGCAAATAACCCAAAGCCGACCTTGCGATAGCTTGGTTGCTAGGACCTTGAAGGATCGGACCCGGCCGTGGGCCAGGGTCCGGAGATGCACGGCCCAGGCGCTGACCGGCCTTTGGCAATACCAGAGCCACCTGAGGCAGTAGCTATGGGGTTTCTGGAGCGCTTGAGGGCAGGGACCCGGCTAGAGGCCGCTGGCCAAGGGTCCGAGAGAGTCCGGGCCGCTCCATAGGTCGCTGGCTCACATTTGGTGCAAGATACCCAAAGAGGCCACCTGGGCAGGGCGTGCGGGTGACTAGTGTTGTCTGAGGGGCGGACCGCGGGCGCTGCCATAGGTCGGAGATCACCGGCAAGGCCAAGGGCGTGCGGCGTCCTTTGGCCTGATACCAGAAGTGCCCACCTGGGCGCGTAGCGGTGGTGGCTTGGGCGGGAGGGCTGACATCCCCGGAGGCGCTGGGCCAGGGCCGGATGACGTGCCGGCGGCCGGGTCCTGCCGCTTTTGTCACAGATCCCCCAGAACCACCCATTGGGCGTACTTGGTTGCTTTAGCCTAGGGGCCGGAGGCGTACCTCACCGTACCGCTGGCCAAGGGTCCTGAGCTGTCCGGCTGCGGCCAGGGCGCTGCATCCTGTTGTTTGCCGTGAGATACCCCAACCAACCGGGGCACTATAGCTTTGTTTTTCTGGGACCCTATCTGAGGCGTCCGGACCGCTCCTGTGGCTCACAGGGTCGCGAGGTCCTTCGTACCGTCGGCCCTTGGCGCCTTTTGTGTCGATCCCAAAGCCACCTGGCAGATTAGCTCTTTGTTGGTTCTGGGGGCCGTAGGCATGGGACCCGGGCCTGCCAGAGGGTCCGAGAGAGCCCCGGCCAAAGCGCTTGGGCGCCTTGTGCAAATACCCAACTAACCTTCAGTGACCTGGGTTTGCTGGGAGCCGTGAGGCTGGACCCTTCGCTGTCCAAGGCAGGAAGTTCCTCGGCCAGGCGGCTGCCTCCTTTAGGTCAGCTGATAGCGCGCCCAAAATGCCACCTGGGCGTGAGTATTCTTGGGTATGCTCGGGCCTTGAAGGCCGACGCCCAAGAACGGCTGGGCCAAAGTGGATCCGAGAGAAGCCGGCAGGCCCGGCGGAGAGCCGCATTTAGAGCGCAGAGACCCAGCACACACTGGGCGATACTGTGGAAGTTTGCGGCGAGCCGTAGAACCCGGGCGAGAACCCCGCTGATGGCCAGAGGGTCCCGAGAGAAGTCCGGTCGCCATGACGCTTGGCGCCTATCTGGGCAGATACAGCAGCCCCGACACTGGCGAGTACGGGTATCGGAGGGCTCCATTGAGGGCAGTGCACAGACCCGCGGGATCGCTAGCGAAGGCCAAATGTCCGAGATTCCGCGGGCCAGCGCGCGTCTTTGGCAGAATAACCAGACCACCTGGTGAATTAGCTCTGAAGGGTTTGCTGGGGCCGTGAGGGCGGAACCCGGGCGGGGCGCGAGGGTCCGACGAGTCCGGCGGCCCTGTGCGCGGCGCCGTTGTGGCTGATCCCAAACCCCACCTGGAGGCGAGTAGCGTGGAGATTGCTGGCCGTGGAGGCGGACCCGGGCACGGGGCCGAAGGTACGAATTCCCGGCTGACCATGAGGCGATCTGCGCCCGTTGGCAGGATACCCAGAAGCCACCATGGCGAGTAGCTGTGGGTTGCGGTGTGCGCCCGTGAGGCGGAGAGCCGCGGGCTCTGGTACCCAGAGGGTCCCGGACAGATCCCGCGGGCCAGGCGAGGGGCGCCTTTGGCAGTGATCCCGAACCACCTGGGCTGAGATAGCTTGGGTGCTGAGGCCGTAGGAGACGGGACCGAGCCGCATAGGGGCACAGCTGTCCCGTAAGTATCCGGCGGCCAGGGGCGCTGCGCCTTTGGGCAGGGTACCCAAAAGCCACCTGGGCGGGTAGCATGGGAGCTGGGGCCATGAGGACGGGACCCGGGCGCAGGGCCAGAAGGTCCGGAGAGTCCCCGCGATGCAAGGCTGCTGCCTCCTTTGAAAGATACCAAATCCCCTGGCAGTAGCTTTGGGTTGCTGTGGCCTGAGGGCGGGACCGAGCGCTGGCCAAGAGCCCCTGAGAGTCCCTGCCCACTGCTAGCTGCGCTTGGTCAGGAATACCCGTATAACCACCTGACTAGTAGCTGGGTTGCTGGCCTTGAGGAGAATCGACCCCTGTGTACTGTGCCAGGGGCCGGTAAGGTCCTTGTCGGCAAATGGCGCGGCGGCCTTTGCGGTCCCCGAAATACCACCTGGCGCTTACTTGGTTGGCTGGGGGCCGTGAGGCAGGACACCTCGCGGGGCGTCTTCGTGGCGTTCCCGAGACGTCCGGCTGCCGGCACTGGCCGTTGAGGCAGGAATACCGAAGGCCACCTGAGGGCGAGAGTAGCTTTGCGTTTCTGGGAATGGCTTGAGGCACCCCCCGCACGGGACCTATGATCCAATAGAGTCGTCGCCAGCTGCTGGATCCATTTGGGGCAGGATGCACATAAACCCCTTGCGAGTCCGTGGTTGGCTGGGCTCGTGAGGGCGGAGCTACCACGGGTGCGCAGGGCCGAGGTCCAAGAGATCCGGGGCCAAGGCGCGGCGTCTTTGGGCAGGATGCCCAGAGGCCAGCTGGGCGAGTAGCGTGGGGGGTGGGGCCGTGAGGGCGGGACACGGGCGCTCGGCCAGAGGGTCAGGAGAGTACGGCGGCCAGGGAGGCTGCGACTTTGGGCAGGATACACAGAACCCACCTGGGCGAGTAGCTTGGTGCTAGAGGGCCAGGAGGCGTGACACCGCGGGCGGGATTCCTAGATCCTCCGGCAAGGCCGGCTGGCCCTTTGGCAATACCCAGAAACCACCACCGGAGCATATAGCTTGGGGTTTGCCTGGGAAGTCCACGCAGCGTCCTAGAGCTAGGAACCCGGGGCGCACTGGGCCAGAGGGTCCGGTGTGTCCGGCGGCCAGGGCGGTTTCGCCTTTGGGCAGGATACTCGGAAGCCACCTGGGCGAGTGGTTTGGGTTGCTGGGGCCGTGAGGTCGGGACCCGGGCGCTGGGCCAGAGGGTCCGGTCAGANCAAGAGAAGGGAGGGGAGGGAGTTACAGGGCAGGGAAAATATATTAAACACACAGAAAGAAAGAATAAAAGGGGGGAGGAACTTTCCATACTCAACTTATAGAAAAGATACCTAGGTTGGGGACAGAATCAGGGTTACTTGTCTTTGAAGATGAAAAAGTATTATAAATATATTACTGCTTTTTTTAAGACACAGTCTCCTTTTAGTCCCAGCTGGCCTGGAGCTCGCTATGCAGACCAGGCTGGCCTTGAACACACAGAGATCCACCTGCCTCTGTCTCCTGAGTGTTAGGATTAAAAGTGAGCACCGCCATGCCTGGCTATATTATTGCTTTTATTCCAGCCTGAGGGGATCGCAAATTAATACCTGTATTTGTAATTCACTGTATCTCTTATAATAAGATATGCTCAGAAAACCTTTAGATAATTGAAAAAATGCTGACTTCCCAGATGGGGAAGCTTAGCTTTAGCTAGATATAAAGTCAGTACTTTTATAGGCAGTAAGTCTGATTTAAAGTCTAGACATCCCACTTTACTTCACTGCTCACAGTAGACTCTGTGGGCTGCTAGTATCTGTGTGGGCTGAGAGCCTGGTAACAATGCAGAAGGCCAGGCCCAACCCAGACCTATGTAATCAGAATGTACATTTAATAATCTCAGTCTATAATAGCTATGCTCATTGAAGGTTGCGAAGCAGTACTCTAGACAATCAAAGCTTATGATTCAAGGCCATATTTTATAGAGGCTTTTGTGGTAATCAACTAAAATGGATTTGAAGAAAAGTTCTTTTTCAAAGCTTCTTAGAAAATTCAGAAAAAAATCTTTAAAGTGAAACTCTGATATTCCAGGAATATTACGTCCAAAAAAATGACATTATGAAACCAGATCGAATGAGAAGAACAACGACTTAACTAGAGCTCTCAATATAGATGCTTACTCTGAGGAAGAATTTGTAGAGCGACATGGGGAAGTGTGGTAGTGGATATATATATCTGAAAAGAAATGACAAGAACCACAGTGCAAAGTCAGAGTAGAAATGCTTGCGCTGGAGAGATAGCCTAGTGGTTAAGAGCACCACCTGCTCTTGCAGAGGACCCCGGTTCGATCCCCAGCATCCACATGGCGGCTAAGAACCGTCTGTAACTCCAATTCCAGGAGAACTCCAGTTCCAGGGGAATCTGAGACCCTCTTCTGACCTCCGTGGCATTGCACGACACGGGTGTACAAACCTGCATGCAGACAGTACACTCATACACATACAAAAATAAATAAAAATTAAAAAAAAAAGGAAATGCTCTGTGATCATTTTTTTCCTTGTGATTTGTTTCTGTTCCTCTATACAAATATTGTGCTGGTATACTCATATTCACAAATAATTATCTATTTGAAACCTGAAGATAGTCCCTTAAACCGAAAGGGCATGATGCAATTTATTCTGAAAATCTCTGTCTTCCTATTTCTTCCTCATTTCTCCTCCTCCTCCCCTTCCTCCTGCCCCCTCCTGTTCTCCTTCTCTCCCTCTTCCTCTTCTTTGTCCCCTTCTTTGTATGTTTTGTCTTTACTTGACCCAGAACTTGTTTTTTGGGACTACTGGGCACACCAATCTTTGCCAGGCCTTGTCAGCATTCCCCAGCTGCCAATGCTGTGAGTTGAAATTTCTCTTCTATTAAAATGATGAGTCAAAGTCTAATGCACTGGAGTAAAGTGTCAGAATAGATAGCAGGCAATAAGTTTTAGAAATAAAAACAACATTGTGCATTATGTAATTAAAGGCCACTTATATAAATCTTTAAAAAATACAACAACATAATGCCAGCCATTGAATTACAGAGAAAGACATTCCAGTTACACTGGTGGGGTTATTTTTGCCGTAGCAACATGTTTTCTTTTTCATCTAACATTGATAGCAATAATATACTAACAGGAAATATATCAAAAGGGTGGAAGATTAGAAACTTAATGCCTGTAATCTGTGACATGGCAGCCAAGAACATAATTAAGGAAAAAAAAAACTCATTTAATTTTCTTTTCTTTTTAAAACCAGATCTGATTTTTTTCCAAAACCTTGGGAGGAACAACAATGTTGGGTCAAATTTTGAACAGTGGGAGATTATTGCTAACCAGATCCTATGACCTTATTCACAACGAATTCATGTGCCAAATGATTTCAGAAGTAGGAATTTTAAAAAGGTGTTTTGCTCTCCCAGAGCCTGTAAATAATCCTTTCCCACAAGGACATCAGGAATGTTAGGTTATTGCTTTGCTTTTGGAAGCCTACTGAGTTTCCACAGGCAGGATATGAAACACCCAGCTGTCAAGAAAACCCTTGCCCTCAAAAGCTCTGCTCAGTATGAACAAACATGACATATATAAGTCTATTGTCCTTCTCTCCCTCCAAGTAAACAAAAACTCTAAAAAAAATCATCAACCCCCCCTACAAACTCGAATCTTTCCTTTTTTCTTTTTTTAACTTACACTATTTGCCTTTTACAAAGCATAAGCAGGAAGCAGGAAACAGATAAAGCTACTCTTACAGGAGTAGCTCAAGCATCTACGTACTGAACCACACTTATTAAGAACAGATCAGGGTTGCTGGGGCCTTGAGGGCGGGACCCGGGCGCTGGGCCAGAGGGTCCGGAGAGTCCGGCGGCCAGGGCGGCTGCGCCTTTGGGCAGGATACCCAGAAGCCACCTGGGCGAGTAGCTTGGGTTGCTGGGGCC
>VZQC01014885.1:2260312-2354838 GCA_009823505.1 Rhizomys pruinosus
GGGGGGGGAGGGAAAGGGAAATAAGCCTGAACTGAATTGGAAAAAATGTATGAAATGCACAAAGCAACAATAAAAACTAATTTAAAAAAAAAAAAAAAAAAAAAAAAAAAAAAAAAAAAAAAATAAAAAAAAAAAAAAAAAAAAAAAAAAAGCATCGGAAGGAGGCAAGCAAAACCATCCACTAATATAGTGAAAAGTCGTTTGTGACTTGAACCACAAAAGGGAAATCCATATGCCAGGGACACGACGAAGGGACAACATGGGAAAGGCACAGGATACTCCCACACCAGGCCCTACCAAACCTGGAGGAGATAGCCACAATGGGATCCCCTTGGAGGAGACCCAAGGAACAGAGCTTAGACGAATAATTGCAGACATACGCAGAGAAATTAAAGAAAATAAAGAAGAAGTCATGGAACTAAAGAGAGAGAATGAAAAACTCAAAAAGGACCTAGAGGGATACAATGACAAACTTCGGAAAGAACTAAAGGAACAGAATGACAAACTCCAGAAAGAACTAGAGGGAGAAAAAAACAAACTCCGAATGGAAGTAGAAACACTGAAAAAGGAAGCCAACCAAAGAAGAAAGGAGCACCAAGAAGAGATTGAGAAGCACAAAGAAGAGATTGAGAAGCTCAAAAAGGAAATGGAGGTACTAAAGAAAACACAGGAGGAAACAAAAAAGGAATTAGAACACTCAGTCAATCAAGAAGAAAGAAAAGGAAAAAGCCTCAGAAGTAGAATGGAGGAAGCAGAACAAAGAATATCAGACCTGGAAGATAACACAGAGCAATTAAAAAGCTCAAATAAAGATTATGAAAAATTTAAAAATACACAAAAGTGGAACAACCAGGAAATATGGGACACTATGAAAAGACCAAACCTCCGCATCATAGGAATAGAGGAAGGAGAAGAATCTCAAGAGAATAGTATTGATCAGATCTTCAACAGAATAATAGATGAAAATTTCCCCAAACTAAAAATAGACAAGCCCATACAAATACAAGAAGCACATAGGACCCCAAATAGACAAGATCAGAAAAGAAACACCCCACGCCATATCATAGTTAAAATGCTAGATGCCCAAAACAAAGACAAAATTCTGAGGGCCACAAAAGAAAAACAAGTCACATACAAAGGGAAACCCATCAGAATTACAACTGACTTCTCGCCTCAAACCATGAAAGCAAGAAGAACATGGAGCAAAGCATTCCCTGTGTTAAGGGACTATGGATGCCAACCCAGAATACTTTACCCAGCAAAAATGTCGACTATACTTGAAGGAGAGAGAAAAATCTTCCATGACATAAACAAGATGATGGAATACATGTCTGGAAAACCAACTCTTCATAAAATACTTGAAGCAATTCAAAGGGCAGAAGAGAGGAGCAACAATCCTCAAACACCTAGGAAAAGAAACTAACAAAAACATAACCATAGGAGCAAAATCAAAGGCTAGAAGTCCAAATGGATAATAAAGTGAAAGGAAGCAACATCCATCTTTCAATTGTAACCTTAAATATTAATGGGCTAAACTCCCCAATCAAAAGGCATAGACTGGGAGAATGGATTAGGAAACAAAACCCATCTATATGCTGTCTACAAGAAACCCATCTCAATTTCAAGGATAGGCACCAACTTAAGGTGAAGGGATGGAAGAAAATATTCCAAGCAAATGGTAGCAAAAAGAAAGCGGGTGTGGCTATTCTAATATCAGACAAAATAGACTTCAAAGCAAAAGAAATCAAAAGAGACGAGGGCCATTACATCTTTATTAAAGGAACAATTAACGACGAAGATTTCACAATCATAAATATATATGCACCAAACATTGGTGCACCAAACTTTACAAAGACAATTCTTCAGGATCTCAAGGCACAGATTAACCCCAGCACACTAATACTAGGGGACTTCAATACCCCATTAAGTCCCCTAGACAGATCGACAGGACAAAGGATAAACAGAGAGACATCTGAACTAAATGACAAAATACACCAAGTGGACCTCACAGACATCTATCGAATATTTCACCCAAACATCAGAGAATACGCTTTCTATTCAGCACCCCATGGAACATTCTCATTTTTAGGTTTTTAAGAGTTCTCCATACTGCTTTCCATAGAGTTTTATGAGTTTGCAATTCCATCAGCAGTGAATTAGTGCTCCCCTTCCCCTTCTTCCACATCCTTTCCATGATTTGCTTTTCTTGAACTTAGCCAGTCCGACTGGGGTAAGATGAAATCTTAAAGTGGTTTTAACTCATAGTTCCCTAATTACCAATAATTATTTTTTTTTGAGATAGAGGCCCCCTGTAGCCCCAGCCATCTTGGAACTTGCTACGTAGACCAGCTGGCCTTGAACTCACAAAGATCTGCCTGCTTTTGACTCCTGAATGCTGGGATTAAAGGCATGTGCCACCATACCTGACTAATGTTGAACATTTTTAAAGATGTTTCTTTGCCGTCTTTATTTCTTCTTCTGAAAATTCTTTTTAGGTCCTTAGGCCACCTTTTCACATTGATGAAAATTTCTTCCCAGTCTGTGGGTTATCTCTGCACTTCCTTGGTTCTTTTGCTACAGAAGCTTTTTACCTTAATGAGTCCCCATTTGTTGATTGTTGACCTTAATTCCTGAGCAACTGGTGTCCAATTTAAAAAGTCCTGTCTTACATTCTGCAGCTACCTGCTTTGAAGCAGGAATGGAACACATGGAAATATATGCTCCCTGTGAAATTGCATGGTGGACTTTGCCTGAGAACTTCCAAACCCCACTGGTGCTCTGCACAGAAGAGGACCTGGAAAAGCTCATATTTGGTCCTGGAGACATATAGCTTCAAAACATCGACTAGCATAGCTACACTCTCATTTAGCTGGAGAAGTGGTTTACAGTCTCAGGCCAGACTCAAATCACTGTGATGGGGCCTCCCAGGGCCAAGCAGTGGTTGATGGACATGATCTGTTACTTGGGGAGTGAGGAATCTCACTATCAGGCCCGAGGTGGGTACCCTTAACAGAACTGGGGTTGAGAGACTCATTTCTGCTTGGGAATATTTGCATGGCATCTTAAATTCATCCATCATAAACACCTCAAGTGTCTGGGAATCCAGATTCTCCACAGAGTCTATTCAAGAGGAAACAGACTAAAGTTCCAGTTCTTTTTATGGCATGAAATCACCGAGATAGTAGGGGCAGGGTAAGAATAGATCCCTTGGAGAGCCTGGGCTGGGATGACTATTTTCTTCTATTGCCTCCCCAGGAACTTTGGGGCCTAGTTGAGTCTTGCTTCACCGTTAAGGCACATTCCCTCCCCAGGACAAGCAGTGTTGGAACTGGTATGGAACTGGCTCCTGACAACAGCTAAACTGGAAGCCTCCCTCAGAGTACAGTTGTATTGATGGGGCCTGTGTTCTATTAATAGGATGAGAAGGACCATCTGAGACTGATCTCCCCTGGGAAAGTTTTAGGTAAGTCATCACTCTTTGACCAATAAATGAAAGACCCTGAAGACATTTGGATTGATACACCATCCTGCCACTCAATTAGTATGCATTTGTCTGAGAGGTCTCCTAAGTGTATGATAGCATTCTAATGGTGAAGATGTCATATAAAACAACTATGTAACTTGAAACAAAGAGTCCTTTCCTACACCTATATCTTGGAAAATGCTGCCAATATTTTCTTGTATAGTTCCTTTTTTAAAGATAAGAAATAAAAAAAAAAAAGTTAAGAAATAATGATACAGTTCTGGTTAAGTTGTTATCCCCTTGATCATTGTCTCAAGTCTGGTTCAACTATATGGTACCTATTGTTTGGGGGTGTAAGTTAATTTTGTCTTACGGTTTTGAGTCTGAGCTTTTAATGGCTGCACCAGCTCGCCAGCCCAGTATAAACTAATTTTAAGAGATGATTATTCCTGTTCCAAAGTGCAATATTTCTGCTCTCCTGAGTGACTAAATACTTTATTCCAAGTACTGAGATGACAATCTACCTCTGTGATTTTAGATATATTTTGTATGTATGTTGTATATACACACATGTGGTGTGGTGGTTTGAATGAGTGTCCCCCATAGGCTTTAAGTATTCAGACATTTTGTCTCCAGTTGGTGGCACTGTTCTTGGAGGTCTTAGAAGGTGTGGCTGTGCTAGAGGAAGTATGTCACTGGGGGCAGGCTTAGTGAGTTTAACAAGCCTTGTGGTCTCCAGTTGCTCTCTCTCTTGACTTCCTGTGCTCATTGCGAGATGTGACCCTCAGCTTGCTGCTCCAGCCCCAGCCAGCATGCCTCCTGACACAATGGACTCTGTTTCTCGGGAACCGTCAATAGTAAGCTCAAATAAACTCTTCCTTTTATAAATTCTCTTGCTCATGGTGGTTTATCACAGCAACAGAAAAGTGACTAATACATGTGGGGTGTCCCATTTATTCCCAGGATGATCCATATGGAAAATGCACAGGAAAGCACACCACATGGATGCATGTTAAGGTCCAAATACAGAGAGCGCATTTTATTCCAAAATGTCTGGTTATATAGATAGCATGACTCAACTCCCAGGGCCAAATCCTAAACCTTTTCATCACTACATCCCACCCCATGGGTGTGGCCAGGGAGGTCCCAATGGTTTAGAATGCTACCCATCTTAACTAAATTTTCCCACATCACGTCCTTTACGTGAGGCAGGGGAGCCCATGGGCAAGGCTAACAATACAAAGGAACCTGAGTTTTGAATATCCAGCTGCTCAAGCCTGTTTTGAGTGCCAGGCAGTGGGGGGAAGGTCAGACCTGAAACTTTATTTTCACCCTAAGGCCAATTAATATCCAAAAATCCCAAACATGAAGTGAACCAATTGTCAAGCATAAGTAATGAATGTAAGTATCATTCATGTAAAACCAATTGGCAAGTATCTATGTCCAAATCTTGAACAATGCAAGGTTCCCATAGCCCAATTGGAGAAGCTTGTATGCACAAGCATGTTGATCAAATAAGAGTCCAGTCTATATTGCTGTAGTCTTACAATTCAAACTTTGTTTGATTCAGGGAGATGCTTGGCATCTGTGACTCAGGCAGTCTGAGGTTCATCTTCCTTTTAATGTTCAGGTGGGCCAGCTTCTCTGCTGACATTTCCCAGTCCATCCCGCACAGACAAAAGTCATACATTTTCTGGCATTTTGATTGGTGTTTTTACCTGTGGGAACATGCAAATCTCCTCTCATTGTTAGTTTCAAGATCTCAAAATTAAAAATTTATCAAAAGGTTTGGAATACAGTGTTTTCCATTTGTATCCCAGAGGGAGTAGTCCACCACCTCCCTCTTTTTGTTTTTTAAATTTTTATATTTTGACCTATAGATGCCTAATTTGTATTACACATACCTATAAACAGGAACCAAGGCATAAGTTTTCATCAAATTCACCCAAACTGTTTATCATTGACTGTATGCTATTTATTTGGGAAGTAAACATTAACTTAATTCCTTTAGCTAAATTATCCTACTAGTAAAAGAAAATGTTAGAAGGTGATACTGTATAACACAGAAAAATATAGATACCATTTTTGTGAACCTTAACCCCAAAGTTATTGTTCAAAATTCAATATAAATTATAAATAAAACAATTAACATTTTATATTCCCAATTAGTTCAAATGTATTACCATTTTCACTAAAACCTTCAACCAAATTCAACTAATATAGACATTTTTACTAAGTGTTAAAATATCCTATAATATGTAGACAAAGCTTGGGCAAATTTGAATACCTACCAAATAAATTTTAACCAAATATACACTTTGTTCTTTAAAACTACATGACTAGACTATGACTTAGAGAAATCAAGTCCATTAACTTATATTTATTTTCTATTTCTGTATAAATCTCTACTGAAATAACTCTCTATATAAATATGTTATTTTTAAATATACCATTTTAAACTGCAAACCTTACGGAGTGGATTTTAATGACTATCTTCCTCCAAGCTCTTGAAAATGCCTTTTCCAGGCCTGACATAAAAACCTGTTTTAAAGATTTTTCAATATCTAGCTCTTAATAAAATTTTCTTTTACAATTATTATGCCCATTAATTAGTTAAAAACTGGCTATATATGCCCCATGAGAAATTGTTGCCATAGCAGTTGGTTATTTTATAGTTAAGGAACAATTCCATTACCATCATGATTTGTTTTCTTTTGTGGGAGCTTCTAGGAAGCTTCCTTTGCCACGAGCAGGTACAGTGTGGTCCTGCTAAGGGAAAGGGAACACAGTGCCCACTGTGGGCACTGTGGGGAACTGACCCCTTGGCACAGAGGTCAGTCAGTTACTTCTGTAACCCAACTGGAGAGGTACTTCCAACTCAGTTCCTTAGCCTAGGACAATGAGACACACTGTTTCTCACTCTTGGTTGGGACTTTCCACCTGCCCAGAGACTGCTGAACCTTGAACAAGAATTTCAGGCTGATGGTTGTAGGTCTATTTTCAGCCTATGTCCACTCACAATACAAGCTACCAAGATTGGCAATCCTCACTGGAACCTTCTTCCAACCCACTGGCTACCCAAATTAAATGCAGGCCTGAACACCAGCTACCCAGATTGGTGGTCTGCACTGGAACCTTTTTCCAACCCACTGGCCATCCAAATGAAATGCAGGCTTACCTTGACCTGTATGCACACAATAATTTAAAAAATGGCAACTTGGAATTCCGTAATGATGTTAATGGGAATTCACAATATTTTTTTAATTTAAAAAAAAAAAAAAAAAAAATTATAATATATATATATATAAGTTAATATATATATATATATAAAAATATATATTATATATATATATTCCCGACGCCAAAATTTTACTAACACTTTAATACTATATGCTATGAAAACCTGGTTGTATCTTTGTTTCAGATGTTGAAAGGGTGTAGTGTAGATCCATTAAGATGTTCAATGACTTTTTTTTTATTTTTAGTAGATAACCCATAACCTTTGATGAAATTGAATTATGTGTTGGCTGTTTAATATAAATCTGCATCTTGAGAAGGAAGGACCAAGTTCCAACTCAGAGGCAGTGTTTTTACTGGTATTATAGCTGTTAACATTAAAATATACTTAGAAAACAAGTACACACATCCATACACATGTGTGCACACACATATACATACATACATACATACATACATACATAAAGAAAGAAAGGTTTGTTAGGTTGACCTGCAAGAGAGAAAAGCCACGTTATTGTTTGATGTTCAATGAGAAACATGAAATTTTTATAATTTGTTATACGGTTATTTTTACATAATTAGAATAAACGTCCTAGTAACACACAAAAGAGCTGAGATCCATATGCCACCTCTTAGGTCCATTCCCAACCACTTGCCTTCATTGAACTATCCCTAAAATCTCCTGTTATTTTCCTATCCTGTCCCTACTGGCTAACTATCCCTAGGCTGTCCCTAGGCCATGTCTAACTGTCCCTATCTTATTTACAAATGCAGATTGAGGAGGGTGCCCAAAAGTAGACAGGTCAAAGTTGTTTGTAGTCTTGGACTGATTTATCTTGTCTTATTATTAAGGACTTTGGAAGAATAATAATTATACCCAATCACAACAACAATCACAATAATTATAACCATTATTAATTATTATCAATTATCAATAATTATTAACCATTATTAGTCACAATCATCATCATTAATAATTATTATGAATAATAATTGTCAAAAATAATAGCCAACAACAATGAACAATTTACTATTAGACTGAATGATTACCAATTATTATTAGTAATTATATTCAACAATAATTATAACTATTAATAACAATTGCCAACAATAATCAACAACAATTTATCATTAAACTGAATATTATGCATACTATAAACCCAATTAAAAATTGTTAACACTAAGGGGCATAAAACAAACATTCTTTATGAGGTGAATCTTTGTTTACAGTTGGTTCCTAATTAGATTTAAACCTGTAGGATTATAATGAATTAAAAGCAGGAACTTGCATTCACTCACACATACACACAGTTTGAAGATGGGCTTAAAGAAAGATAAGACAGTTTTATCAAAAATTTTTTTCATTTAAATTGAACCAAAATATTAACTCATGTTGATAAAGAGGCTTTTACTAATAGTTCTTTAAAAAAGACAATTTATCAGAGCAAGTTTCTTTTGTTAGAACTTCAGGGCCTGTAAACTCTCCTAGAAATCCATCTGTTTTTGTCTCCAAAATGCTGAAATTAAAAGACTATTACTTTAAGTCAAAATTTAAAGGGCATGATTTAGATAAATTGTTAAGACACAATGTGCTCAGTTTCCTGGCTGGTATGCACATAGCATACCATCTGGTGGTGCCAGAAAACAAACCAAGTGTGATCAGGAATTCTGTGGGAAAAATCTTTAAGATGAAACACATTTAAAAAAGTTCAAGATAAAAATTAAATCAACCATCAATTTTAATTATGCATATATTTTTACTCAAAATATATGTAGGGTACCAGGGGTTAAGTAAGAAGATTACATTTTAAGTTAAGCATGCTGAAATGGATTTGAATTACTTAAGTGATACAGCTAGCTGAACCCCAATTTTGGATCCACAAATAGCCAACAGGTTTAGGTAGTGTGCTGGATAGCTTTAGTGTCAACTTAACACACCTGGGTTGAGGGAGCCTCAATTGGGGAATTGGCTCCATTGGATTGACCCGTGGCCACGTCTGTGGAGTATTGCCTTGATTGTCAGGCAATGTGGGTGGGCACAGCCCACAATAAGTAGTGCCACCCTGGGCAGGTTGTTGTGTACCGTATAAAAAGGCAGGCTGGGCATGAGCAAGGGGAGCAAGCCAGTGAACAGCATTCCTCCATGGCCTGTTCTTCAGCTCCTGACTCCAGGTTCCTGCCCTGAGTTCCTGCCTTGGGGTCCCTAAGTGATGAACTGTAACCCGGGAGATTTAAGCTGAATAAACCCTTTCCTCCCCAAGTCAGCATTGGTCAGAGTGTTTTGTCACAGCAATGGAAGACAAACTAGGACAGAAATTGGTACCAGAGAGTGGGGCATTGCTGTGACAGACCTGACCTTAGTGTTTTGGGGAAGGATTGTGGAAGCATTTGGAACTTTGGGATGGGAAGTTCATTGAATGCCTAAAGATTGTTGCTGTGGAGCTTGGAGCAGTTTTGCTGAAGGAGTTGTAGAAGATGGAGGCCTGGCTTGTGAAGTTTCTAGTTTCAAAGGGGAGCAGAGATCATCAGGACTGTATAATCTGTGGGTTCTGGTCAGCTGGGGCTGAAGAAACACATGTTAAAAAAAAAAGACAACAACATCAAAAGAAATCTTTGTTGTACTGGGACAATTGATGCTGGTTAGCTGGGGCTGAAGAATCAGCTGTAAGTAACAAGAGACCAGCATAACTGTGGTGAAATCTTCTGGGAAGAATTTCTTCAAGGTCAGCACACAGAAGCTGTAATCCAAAAGGGGCCTGAACCTCCATCTTGAGCCAGAAACAGGACTAGATAACGTGTAAGAGTCTCCTATATGGTTCTGGTGTTGAAATTTGAGAGGCTCACAGAGAGCAACTGAGGCTTGGCACTGTGTGAGGTCAGGAAAGACCATTGGTGGAAGTGCACCTCGGTTGCAGTGAAGACCCCAGGATTGTACAGGTCATGGAGAGAAGCTGAGGCTGTGCAACAGGAGAGGTCTGAAGAGACCATTCGTGAGGGTGCTGCCTCAGTTTCAGTGGCAACCCCAGCTCTTTGGAGATGTCAGGACCATGGGACGACCACCAAGAGCAGCAGAAGGTGTGGAATGGAGTTTGCCTGGGCCTGCAAGATGAGCTGTGTGTGCCACAGATGGCAGAGTCAGAGAGGGGGAGCTGCTGAGATCCTTTGGACCCCAGAAGATCATGAGTGAATCCCAGGTGTCCAGCCTTGAGCTACTTGCTGGACTTAGGTTTTATTTGAGTGTACCTGAGTCTTCCCTTTGAAATAAGACAGTAATGGTTTTGGATTTTATAGCAGCCCACAGTTAAGTGACTTTTAATAGACTGTGAACTTTTAAGTGTTTGGACATTTTAAGGACTGTGGGGCTTTTAAGGTTGTACTGTCTTAGGTTGTGATTAATGTTAACATCATTCTTTGGGGATAAGAACTGGAAAGGTGGTAGTTTAATATTGATGTGTTTTGTGTGTCAAGTTAACAAGGGGTCGATTGTGCTGTATAGCTTTAGTGTCAATTTGGCACACCTGGGTTGAGGGAGCCTCAATTGGGGAATTGGCTCCATTGGATTGGCCTGTGGCCACGTCTGTGGAGTATTGTCTTGATTGTCAGGCAATGTGGGAGGGCCCAGCCCACAATGAGTGGTGTCACCCTGGGCAGGTTGTTGTGTATCGTATAAGAAGGCAGGCTGGGCATGATCAAGGGGAGCAAGCCAGTGAACAGCATTCCTCCATGACCTGTGCTTCAGCTCCTGACTCCAGGTTCCTGCCCTGAGTTCCTGCCTTGGGGGTCCCTAAGTGATGAACTGTGACCCAGGAGATGTAAGCTGAATAAACCCTTTCCTACCCAAGTTGGTGTGGGTCAGAGTGTTTTGTCACAGCAATGGAAGACAAACTAGGACAGGTAGGAAGAGTTAGATTTAGAAATAGTTACTAAAAAACCTACAGGAAGACAAAAAAGCAATAAACTTTTATCTAAAAGCAGATTTTGTATACAAAATTTAAGAGAAAAATATTAAGTGGCCATGGCTCAAAATTATCTGGAAAAAAACTGCAATTTGTAGGGTGGGTCCTGTGAAAGGCCTTAATTTGCATCAGAAAGAAGTGGGCTCCAGCCTTGGCTGAGCCATAGAGCTACCTGGAGAAAATTTACATATGAACAAGTTAAAGCTGGAACTGAACCTGAGGAGTTGGTTCCTCATAGTAGGGGATGAAGTTTAGTCTTTTTCTTTGGAAATTAAAACCATTTAGACCTGTAAAATTATGAAAAAGGATCCCAAGGCCAAGCATGGCTACTAAACCTTGATATTAAACTCAGCCTTGAAGTCACTGGCTTTTATAGGCTGCAGGAGTGACCAAGCCAGGAGGCAAATGACTGGAGGGAATGGGATACTCTCTCTGAGCCAAAGCAGAGCCTGGCAGGTTTTCTCCACATGTGCAAAGCCACATGTTCCCAGATCACCCTCCCATCCACTGAAACCAGCAGGAGAGAAGGCTTCATGGCAAAAGATAGATAACAGGAGAGAGAGAAGAAAGAGAAGAAAAAGGCAAGATTTACAGGTTCACATACCTAATTTGTCAAGCTTTCCTCCATCCCCATGTCTGGGTGCCATTTGTGGGGTGTCCCATTTATTTCCAGGACCATCCATATGGAAAACATGTGCAAGAAAGCACACCACATGGACCCAGGTTAAGTCCAAATACAGAGAGAGCATTTTATTCCAAAATGTCTGGTTATATACACAAGTCCCAGGGTCAAATCCTAAACCTTTTCATCACTATATCCCACTCCATGGCTGTGGCCAGGGAGGTCCAATTGGTTTAAAATGTAACCCATCTTAACTAAAATTTCCCACACACATATTAATATATAAATGTACACACACACACACACACACACACACACACATATATTATATTATATATATATATATATATGATTTTACTGCCACTACTGCCTATTTAAAATCATCGAACAGGTTTGTCAAGGTCCATATCTTTGCCAAACCAATGTAAAAACAAGTTTAAAAAAGTATTTTTAATGGTCATTCTAAAAACCTGCTTCAAGACTTACAAAGATATCTTGGAGTTCATAGATAATCTTAATGTGTTACATTATAGTAATATTTTGAGATATTTATCTCTGTAATTTTTAATTATTTTTTTATGTATATGAGGGTACTGTCTGTATTTAGGTTGGTGTAGTCATGGAGATCAGAAGAGGATTAGGATCCCCAGGGACTGTAGTTACAGACCGTTGTTAGCTGCCATGTGGGTGCTGGGAATCAAATTTTTTTAAAGAAAGATTAGTGTAGTTAAATACTTGTTAAACGATTAAAATATTAAGTACAATGGTGTACCAGTAAATACACAATTAATAACAAGAAACCCCAAAGCAAAACAAAAAAATACTAAAATTTTATCTTCTTGATGCCTCAAACCTTTAATGAGACATGAATACTTTTTAACAAAAATAATTTCAAAGTTCCTGTTGTAGTGATTTAAATCTTTAACAAATTGCTTATCTCCATAGCAGTGCATGACACGGGTGCACCAACCTACATGCAGACAGTACACTCATACACATAAAAAAATAATATTTTAATTAATTAATTAATTAATTAAAAAGGTTATTAATATTTCATCTGTATATATTATAGTAAGATATTTAAGATACCATATATTTTTTCTGTATTTTAGATGCAATCTCCTGGATTTTCATTTAAAATTATCTCATTGAAACGTTTTCTACACCTTATAAAAGTAATAATGATTTAAAACAATTATCAAGGTAAAGAAAATGGAGATTTAAAAGTTATAATTGTGAAGATGGTTCATGCCTTTAATTCCAGAAGCTGGCAGGCAGAAGGAGGAGGATCTCTGTAAGATCCAGGCCAGCCTGAACTACATAATGAGTTCCAAGCCAGGTGGGGCTAGAGAGAGGAACTGTCTCAAAGAGACCAGAAATAAAACCAAGCAAGCAAGTGAACAACAATAACAAAACCCAAGCAAAAAAACCACAAAATATTATAGGTATGACATATATTTTTGGCAAAGGAAGGTTTAAAAAATTAAAAAAGTATTTGTTAAAATGACTTTGTTTGGTAAGGTAAATGTAAGTGTGGAGAGCAGGTGTGGTGACAGTCCTAAGAAGGCACCCGAGACTTTAGCAAAGTTTTATGACTAACACCTGAGTCTTATAATTAACACCTGATTCCCTCCTACATCAAAGTAAAGCCACGCTCACCGTTTGAGCTGTGCAGGTGCACCCTGTATACAAGATCAGGCTAGATGATACCAATAGACCAGCCACGCAACCTGGGCTGGGAAGGTGGATAAATAGAGGGACTTTCTAGATAGAGGGACTCTCTCTCTCCTTTCTAGTCTGAGAGAGAAGCTTGCTTGCCTGAGGAAGGAGAAGGCTTAGAGGGAGAAGCTTGGAGAAGGAGAAAAGATGTGCTTGAATAAACCGTTCTGACAAGACCTGCCTGCCTGAATAATAAACCACTTTGAGAAGAACGAGCGAGAGGTGCTTTGTTGCTGCGGCTTCATACAAGTGTTTCCTGCAAGTGTGCAAGTGTTTCATACAAGTGTTTCCTGCAAGTGTGCAAGTGTTTCATACATGTAAGAAAATGAAAACAGATAAAAATTAATGTTAAAAACTGAGATATATTAAAGAGAGATAAAAAGTGTTAAAGAAAATAGATATGGTTATAATTAAGTTGATTATTATATAAAATTATTAAATTTTTTAAGGTCAAAATGAAGAGCCAGTGGACCCAATACTCTCTTCTGACTTCCATGGGCTTTGCATGACACGTGTGGGTGCACTTGCAAGCATGTAGCCAATGCGCTCATATGCATAAAATAAAAATAATAAATAAAATATTTTTAAATGCTCACTCCATTCTGACTCAAGCAGAAACAACTGTATCCAGGTACTTTTAACCTAACCTTGTACTAAAATATTCAAAGAGATGAACTTTTAGATTCACATGTACCCACTTCAGTTGAGAACTTATCCATATGGACTTTGGTCATTGACAACCAAGTATCTTAACTGATCATTTCTCTCAATTTTATTCCTTAAACTTTTTTATAATTAGGTTTTTAATGGGTTCTGATACTTAATATTTTACTTGGTGTATTAGTCAGGGTTCTCTAAAGAAACAGAAGCAATAGGACGAATATATAGCTATATACAACTTATTGATTTGCTCACATGACAGAGTTCAAGGAGTCCAACAGTAGCCACGCCACACTGGAGAGGCTGAGAATCCAGGAAACTGCTCAGTCTGCAAGGCTGGATGTCTCAGTAGTCCCAATCTGGTGCTGAAGGCCTGATGGATTCCAGGAGATCTGTCAGTCATAGGGTTGATCACAGCAGCAAGACAAACTCACCAGTGAGAGAGAGAGAGGCAAGCTGCAGGAAAAAAGGGACCAGATCCCTCTGGCCTGGCCTTTAATACTGCCTGCCAGCTGAGGTTAACGCCCACCTTTGGGGTGGGCCATCCGGGTTGAGGTAGTCGGTGTCCCCTCCTCACTGAGACCTTCCCTAGTTCAGACTCAAATAAAGCTTGCCCATGCAACAGTACCTCAGCCCCATTCTGATTTCTCAGCACACAATCTAGTTAACTCCTGTGATTAGCGTTTACAGTCCATCCCCATCTGTCTCCCTTGATAGCCATGAGGAATGGTTGCCTTGCTGCTTTGCATCCCAATGTGCAAATAGGGCTTGGGTACACAGGAGATGGCTAAGTGGTTTGTTGAGAATAATATTCTGGCTGTTTCCATATTATTCTTGGTAATCTGACTATTCAGAAGAGATAATATTGGCTTTAGTGTTTAAAGAATGGTGAAAATGAACTAATCACCTTACAAGAACAATGATTATCTAGATGGGTTTGATGTTCATTTTTAACGATGACGACTAGCTGAGGATGTAATGACATCTCTTTACAGAAAGAAGGCAAATGAAAAGAAGAAGTTTTACCCAAAGACAGTTAGTGACCACTGACTCTACTCAGGGCTTGATCAACACTATAAGCCAAAATTTCTGATTATATCCACATCTTTCCATTTCCACTAAAATGCCCTGAAATACCCTCCCACAAAGATGGTAATATTTTAACCAAAATGCAATTAGTAATGATCTCAGTTGCAGTTGTCTTAGGCTACTTCTACAGATCCCACCTACAGGTCTTTAAGATATATTTTCTTAATAAGATGGACAATTGACAAATGGGACCCTCATTAAACCCAAAACGTATGAAACACTTGCACACTTGAGGAAACACTTGTATGAACCCGCAGCAACAAAGCACCTCTCGCTCATTCTTCTCAAAGCGGTTTATTATTCGGGCAGGCAGGTCTTGTCAGAACGGTTTATTCAAGCACATCTTTCTCCTTCTCCAAGCATTCTCCCTCTAAGCCTTCTCTTCTCAGGCAAGCAACTTCTCCCAGACTAGAAAGGAGAGAGAGTCCCTCATCTAGAAAGTCCCTCTATTAATCCACCTTCCCAGCCCAGGTTGCGTGGCTGTCTATTGGTATCATCTGGCCTGATCTTTATACAGGGTGCACCTGCACAGCTCAACGGTGAGCGTGCTTTACTTGGAGGTAGGAGGGAATCAGGGGTTAATCATAAGACTCAGTGTTAGTCATAAAATTTGGCTAAAGTCTCGGGTGCCTTCTAGGACTGTCACCACACCTGCTCCCACACACCAAAAGTTTCTATACAACAAAAGAAACAAGCAAGGAACTGAAGAGAAACCCACAGAGTTGGAAGAAAATTACACCGCAGATACATCCTGACAAAGCATTGAATTCAGAATATATAAACTACTCAAAAAAAGAAGAAAGAAAAACAAATGAATCACTCAAAAGATGGAGGCAAAGAGCTGAACAGACGTCACAAGTGAGGATTAGAGATGGATGAAAACATCTTAAAAACTGTTAAACTTCGGGCTGGGTCTGGCTCTGGTGCAATAGTGAGGTCGTGTGTTGGGGCTCAAAGTCTTGCATTGCTAGCTAGGACCACCCAGAGCATGGATAGGAGCCTGGGTGGCACACTTCCAGACGGTAGAATTTAGAACAGATTGACTCTCTGGGTGCTGGACGAATTGATTATGCTGTTTGTGAGGGGCTGTAGGAGGGGCTGTTGGTGCACCGCGTGGGCACCGCAGGTACTCGCACCTTAGCGGACCACTTGTTCGGGCTCGAGGTCTGGAAACCTTGAGTGATAGTGAGGTTGGTGGGCCGGGGCTCAGCACCCTTCCACTTGCTTGGCCAGGAAGCCAATCGGGCCGGGTCGTTCTGCAAAGGTGTTGGGGGTCAAGTTCGGCATTCTAGACACGACCGGATAGGATCACAATCCAGAGCAGGTACTGGGTCAAGGACTAGTAAGTCCAGCATACACGCCCCCACACCAACTGGAATTGGGAGAGGTATGTCCAAGTGGATTTTTGGGGGGAATCCTCAGAAAAGGAAAGGAAGAGTGAACTTACCATTCCAATAACCAATAGATAGACAAAAGTGGAAAGCCTGAAACCTAGTACAAGTCGAACATCCATAAACAAGGAGTTGAAAAGAGAAAGCATGGAGGAGGGCAACAAAACAAAACAAGCCTATCAGCTTCAAAACAGTGAGAAAACATTTGGGATTGGAGCTTACAAAAAAGGGAAGACCCACATGCCAGGGGACACGACGAAGGGACAACAATGGTGAAAGGTGCAGGATAATCCCTCACCAAGCGCTACACCCTGTAGGAGATATCTACAATGGGATCCCCCTGGGGTGACCAAGTACACAGATCTTAGAGGAATAAGTTGCAGACCTATGAGAGAAAATTAGAAGAAAATTAAAGAAATTTAGAAGATAACTAAAGAGAGAGAATGAAAAAACTTCAAAAAGCCTAGAGGGATAAACAATGACACAATTCAGAAAGAACTAAGGAAGAGATTGACAAACTGCAAGAAAGAACGTAGAGGGAGAGTAAAAAAAAACAAAAATGAAAAAAGGAAGTAAANGGAAGTTTTCATCTTTTTTCTGTGAAGATCTGCCTTCATACATCTCTTCGAATCTTTCTTCTCCTTCCTCTATCCTATGATATGTGGAGGTTTATCTTTTCACAGTGTCCCCTATTTCCTGGTTTGTTCCACTTTTGTGTTATTTTTAAATTTTTCATAATCTTTATTTGAGTTTTTTTTAGTTGCTCTGTGTTATCTTCCAGATCTTAATATTCTTGCTCAGCTTCTCCATTCTATTTCTGAGGCTTTTTCCTTTCCTTTCTTCTTGATGGATGAGTGTTCATTTTCCTTTTTCATTTCATCCTGTGATTTTCTTTAATATATCCATTTCTTTTTGAGTTTCTCAATCTCTTCTTCGTGCGCCTTACTTCATTGGTTGGCTTCCTTTTTCAGTGTTTCTACTTCCTTAAGGTGTTTGTTTCTTTCATCTCTCTAGTTCTTTCTGGTGGATGTCTTGTCTTTGAATTCTCTTCCTTTAGTTCTCTGAAATTTTCTTTATTCCTTTAATTTTCTTGCATAGGTCTGCAATTATTCCTCTAAGTTCTGTTTCTTGGGTCACCAGGGGGATCCCATTGTACCTATCTTCTACAGGGTTGGTAGAGCTTGGTGTGATTATCCTGCACCTTTCCATGTTGTCCCTTTGTCGTGTCCCTGCATGTGGTTTCTGTTTTGTGTTAAAATCACAAATGCTTTTCAATGTTGTTGAGGTGAAGCTTTTTTTTGCTTACCTCCTTCTTGCTTTTTTTTCTTCTCCCCTCCTTGTTTATGGAGTTGACTTGTCTAGTTTCAGGCTTTCACTTTTGTTTTATTGGATATGGAAGTCTAAGTCACTCTCCCTTTCTTTCTGAGATTCCCTCCATAACAATCCACTTGGACTACTCTCTCTTCTCAATTCCAATTGTTGCGGGGGGGGGGTATGCCGCTTAGCCCACACCCTGGCAACTGGGTCAGGCACCCAGAGCTGCCAGACCCAAGCTCAGGACCACTTTCCGCTGCGAGGGGGGAAGGGGACCCGCCCGAGCTTAGGACATGAGCCTAGCCCCTGCCAGCCACTGGTCTTTGCCACCGACCAGAAATCAATTGATCCACAAACCACAAAAGTCAACTCTGTCCTAAGCTCTTTACCTGGCTGAGAGCCAGTCGGACTGCTTCAAGTAGTTCCTATCAGTCCCGGAACCTGAGTCCGAAACAGTACCCAGACTGCGGTACCAGTCGACCCAAGCTCGGGTACGTTCTGGCTGTGAGGTCGGGAAGGTGACTCGCCGGCTTAGGACATGAACCCTGCCCCTGCCATCCACCAGGCCTTGCCATACGACCGAATCAATTGTCCAGCACCAAAAAAGTCACTCTGTCTTAAGCTTTTACCTGCCCGAGAGCATAGTCGGCGGCTCCAAGTTTTCCTATCAGGTCCGGACCCTACTGCTTAATTTTTTTTAATTAATTTTATTTATTTCTCATATGTTATGAATGTACTGTCCTGCATGCAAGTTTGGCCATCCCGTGGGGGTTCCATTGCAATGAGCGGAGATCAGAAAGCGGCCGCGGATTCCCCTGGAACTGGCAGTTCTCCTGGAATTGGAGTTTCAGACGTTCTCGGCCCACCATGTGGGTGCTGGGGATCGAACCTGGGGTCCTCGTAAGAGCGGCGCACTCTTAACAATGCTAGGCCTATCTCTCCAGCCCACTATAATATAATTAACAATAACTGGTGTTGTTCCCTTTTGAATGTGCAACTGAGATACATGTTAAGTGTGTCCATCTTTATGGTTATTCAGATACTGAGGACTAAGTGTTTCCTCAAGGAAATGTACAACCTACTCTAAATATAATACCTTTAGCTATTCACATGAGACACTTATAACCATGTTATGGTGGGAATTATGACCTTGCCATCGTTTGCAATTGACCTTTAATCATCACATAAGGAGAGGCTATTTATTGGTTGTCAAGTTCAAAAGGGGTGGACTGTTGATGGTTAATCCTGGGTGTCACTTGACTGGACTTAAGGAATAAATAAGAGGAAAAAGGATCTTCAGATTGATGAGCTGGAAGCCAATGATGAGACAGAGCACAGGAAAGCAGAGGACTCAGTGAATTGGCATTCTAGCACATGTGACACTGCTTTCTCCCTTAAGCCTCACAGCAATTTTCTTGTAGCATTCTCATTTTACAGTTAGGTCTAGTGTGGTTAAGTAAGAGAGGCAGCATTGTAACCACTGTCTGTGCTGAAATAAGACTTGAATTCTGATTCAGGTAGAGAGGGCACAGCCAAGGCATTTTGCCTCACTTTATGTCACTGCAAGGACATAGGTGAAGAGAGACCACTCCAGCTTCGGGGCTTCAGCCAAGGTTCAGATCACAACAAGTAAACAACAGATTCAGCATTCCCAGAGCAAAGACCTTGCCTGGTCACCTATGTATCTAATGCTATGCAGCTGAAGAACAAGACTGGGAACTTGATATGATCCCAGGAGGATGCCAAAATGGCCTGTGCCCCAGAAACTCTGGAAAGACAACCATTGCTTCTCCTGCTTCTAAGCTCAGGGTGAAAAGACAGATCCATTGGTGTAATATGCCTCTGGGAATATTTAAAGGGCAGTTTTGCCTGATAACAAGTGATGATGGAGTCTTGAGATAAAAAAAGGGTATTGCTCCTCCTCCTCCTCCTCCTTCTTCTTCTTCCTCCTCTTCCTCCTCTTCTCCTTCTCCTTCTCTTTCTTCTTCTCCTCCTCCTCCTCTTCTCCTCTTCTTCTTCTTCTTCTTCTTCTTCTTCTTCTTCTTCTCCTCCTCCTCCTCCTCCTCCTTTCTCCCCTCCTTCTCCTCTCCTTCTTCTCACACACACGTACACACAAATTATTGAGCACCAACTATGTGTCAAATACAGAGAAAACAGACATTTCTTACTGTTTTCATCAACAATAAGAAAAGGAGATAAGAAACAAGTGGAAAAACCCGACAATCTCAGGAACTGGGAAATGGGAGGTTCGTGGCAAATGGATTACTTTCAAGAGGTTGTCCAATAAGAATTGTGAGCTGAGTCTTGTGGCCAAGGATAACAGGAAATCTTTTTGGAATCCTTGGCTAAATGCATACCATGGTCCTGCCCCAAAGCATAACCTGGGGAAAGAGAAACCCAAACATGTTACAGGAATGGAAAATTCAAGCCAATGGGGCTGGACACTGTGAACTGGGAATACGAGTGCTTGCCGCTGCTCCTGGTTTTTTGACATGGGTTCTGAGGATTGAACTCTGGTCCTCAGGTTTGTGTGACTTTACTGACTGAGCTTTCTCCCCAGCCCCAGCCTTGTATTAGCATATACAGATTTTAGGAAACAAGTCTCTTCTTTGCCATCCAGTCCCACTGCTGTCCTGAGCTTCCCATGGGGTTGGCCTTGTCACTTGATTTTAAATGGTGGAATTCAGCAGATAATGCAGGTCCATGAAGTCATTTCTTGAGAATATCTTTGCATCAAAAATGTCCTTCTCAGGATCTTTGCCTCTTATTTTTAGTTACCCCTCAGGACACTCTGGGGAACCCAGAAAGGTCACTTATTTTAGTCCAAGCCCATCTCTAATTAATTGTAGTATTTATGTTTAAATAGATCAATAGTTGAGTTTGACCTCAATGTACATTGTGAGCTATTACAATATCACTACAATATGAAGGGAGCTAGAATATGTGGGTCAGCAAAACCACTTACATTGAACCCAATGATATGGACAGGAAGCTTTTGTTCAATGCCCCAAATAGGAAGGCTGTACTCAGGTTCCATCTACAGCTGAGCGCTCAGCCCCAGAATAGGAGAAACTTGGGCAAAAGTGGAGCAAAACAACAAACAAACAAACAAATCTACAAACACTACACTACAGACTCTTTTAAGCAGTAAGACAAGCTCAGAGGGCTGGAAACCACACCACAGTTCAGAGTCACTCTATCTACTTCAAGAGAATAAAAGAGAGAGAGAAAAATGGACATTTACATTACATATATATAAATTCTTTGTGGTTTACAATCATTTAAAAATTATCTTTAAATGAAGTATACTTGTGGTGAAACAAAATTCTAGCAAGATGAGTTTAGGCCAAATTTTATTGACAGTGACTGGTAATATCCTTTCAAGAATATTTACTTTGAAGCTGGGCATGGTGGCACATGACTTTAATCTATAGGAAGGACCCTGTCTCAAACAAAATAACAAAACACTTGCTAAAGTCTTTAAGGACAAGATGACTCCACAAGCTAGCAATTGAAAAGACACTGGACAGGTGCTCAGTCTCTCCTTTGCCTGAAATTACAGCATTCAAATTCTTTGGAACTTGAACTGTGTTTCTTTCTTTCCTTTTTTTTTTTTTTTTTTTTTTGATCTTNTTTTTTTTTTCCCTTTGCCTTATTGCTTATATTAACACTGTTTTCTTTAAAAAATATTTTTATTGAGTTTTGTACATTTCATTTTTTTTTTTTTTTGGTCTTTTCGAGACATGGTCTCCCTGTAGCCTCAGCTGACCTGGAACTTGCTCTGTAGACCAGGCTGGCCTTGAAATCACAAAGATCTACCTGCCTCTGTCTCCCAAATGCTAGGATTAAAGGCATGCCCATGCCCAGCTTGAGTTTTGTACATTTCATACAATAGTTCTTAAGCAAATTTAGATCCTCCCCCTCCTCCATCCTGCCCCCCACAACCAGGCTTCATATACTGTCATACGTACTATGTCCCTATATTAAACCTCACCCACCCAAGGCTCAGGGACCATTTCAGAAGAGGGGACTTTTAAAATTATAAGAGCCTGTGGGCTGGAGAGATGGCCTAGCGGTTAAGAGCGCTAACCGCTCTTACAGAGGACCCGGGTTCGATCCCCAGCACCCACATGGCGGCCGAGAACCATCTGAAACTCCAGTTCCAGGGGAATCCGACACCTTCTTCTGACCTCCGCGGCATTGCATGACATGGGTGCACAAACTTGAATGCAGACAGTACATTCATACACATAAAGAAATAAATAAAATTAATAAAAAAATTAAAAAAAAATTATAAGAGCCTGGATTGGTCCATTGAACATAGGGAAACAGAGGCTTTCAGGCCACTGGAAGCTTGCTCATGTGAACCCTTGGCAGTGGTGAGGTTGAACGTAGGACCCATTCCGACTCAACCAGACGAGGGCCCAGAGTGGTATGAGGGAAGCTGGTGGTGGGCGGGCCCTAGCCTGAGAACCGTTGGAAACTGATAATGGATGGGTGAGGCAGAGCAGACCTTCTTTCTGATCTCTAGATAGGCCAAATAGACTCCAGTGGATGAACTTGCACAGAAGGATGTCTGGGGTCCTTTTATAAAGGCACTCACTGATCTCATTCGTCAAGCCTCCAACCTCATGAACTCATTATGTCCAACAGTTTCATCGTTCAGTGGTATCACATTGTTATTTTAAGATTTCAAGAGAAAGTATTTTGAAGGGGTAGGATCAGTTCATTTCAGTGCTATTTTCTGGGGTGCCGAAGATAGATTTTCATGGCCCCAAGGCACAATCACACCAGGGACATCTCAGAGCAACCTGTGATCCCCCAGTCACATACACTGACACGGCATATGTCAGAAATGACAACCTGCACCTTTTCATCAGATAATGCGCTTAATTTTGAAGTGTGGAAATAGGAGTTTCTCTTTAAAGCTGTAGACAGTGAAAGCATTTCCTATGGGATGATTCTGTTCTCTGCTAAACCCAGCTGTCTTAGATGAAGGGCCTCCCTCCCATACTCACCCAGTGTGCCTTGAAGTCCACTTGCTGGTCTCTGTTCCACCCATCCTCTAAACCAACATAATTATTTCAGTAGCAGGCTGAAAACAGTCATGACACAGAGGTGCTAATAGAACATTCTTTGTTTTGATTCAGTCTAACTCTTAAGATATATTCTCACATGCAGCTGAAAAATGTTAATCATCATATTACTTAGTTTCTTCCCATTGTGGCCTTAAAGAAGATCACAGTTCTAACTCAAAACTCTTTCCTGTCTCTCAGCACTATAAATTGTTGGGATGACCTTAGAGTGAACCATTCTTACATCCTTAGCTACCCCTGCTCCCACCAAGGTAAGTGTTACCCTCTTGTTCCATGTCCTTGTCAATGTCTTGTCCTTGCTGAATTACCACACAAGGGAGTTTCTCATGCCTGACATAGGCAAAGAGAAATGTTCACAGAGATCAGATCCTTGGAATCTCCCTACCTCTGATGTGGTGCTTCGTAGATGCCAGTCTTCTGAGGTTCAGCCAAGCCCCACTCTAGGGCTGAAGCTCAGGGAAATAGCCCAGAGCCTGGCACACATGAAATGTCAACTTAAGCTCACTACCATCTGATTGAATTGTGCATTGCAAATCTCAGCTATCTTACCAGGCTATGTTCAGCACACCTAGAAATTCATATAGATACTGTCTAGAATCCTGGAAGCAGAAGGGTCTTAGGGCAGCGGAAATACGTAGGGGCACTTCTATCTCCAAGACTTTACAGAAAAGTGAATTTAACAGTTATTTGAGGATTAAAGGATTCATGAAACAGTCATCCTCAAAATCAGCAAAGGTACAGCTGTTCGGTTCCTTTTTATCATCATGAGTTGTGGAGTTTTACATGAAACAAAGCAAAGAAATTCCAAGCTGGAGAGATGGCCTAGCAGTTAAGAGCACCGACCGCTCTTGCAGAGGACTCGGGTTCGATCCCCAGCACCCACATGGCTACCGAGAGCCGTCCGAAACTCCAATTCCTGGAGAACTCCAGTTCCAGGGGAGCCCGACACCCTCTTCTGACCTCCGTGGCGTTGCACGTCACGGGTGCACAGATTTGCATGCAGACAATACATTCATACACATACGGAAATAAATTAAAAGAAAAAAAGAAATTCCTCGATTGGCTTTAAAGAGGTCTCTGCCTTTTGGGGACCATCTGATGGGAATATCTCTGCTTGGAGGTGAGACTATTTGGAGGTTTCTGATTGGGTAAGTGCCAATTTTAATGTTCATCGAGTTTGGACTTTAGTTTGCTCACATAGAAACCCAAGGTACTAGAGCTATCTAAGTTTAATGACCTCCTGATTAAATTTTTGAACACAGGCTGTGTCAAACCATCTTTACCACGACACACTAGCCACCCATTTATGTTTTAAGCATTGTGTGGAATAAGCCAAGCTCAGTAGGGATGGTTACACGTGGTGACATTCTCTTTTTAGGATCCCCACCTATGAGTTCTTTAGCGTGCTTCCTTCCCCCACCCCCTCCAAGGTGACGACTGTTCTGATCATATGTAGTTGCTAAGTCCTCCTGGTCTCTTTAGTCCTCAAAAAGGTCTCAGACCAGCTGGGCATGGTAGTAAACATCTATACCATCAGCACTGAAATTGCAGAGACGAGAGAATCGCCACAAATAAGAGAGCAGCAAGACTCTCTCAAAAAGCAGGGGTAGGGCACAGAGGGGAAGTAAAACAAAAAGTAAACTGAAAGAAAAACCCCAGGCCAACAATAAATGTGTAGCCCTCTCTAATATTTAAATCTCTGAACTTTATTTCAGGGTGTGTCTTTTCTCCTCACACAATTGGATATTGCTTATGTGTAAGTCAGTAGTGGAGCAGGAAGCTGTGATAAACTCTTCCTTAGCCTGCCTGGGTCAACAACTCCAGTTTCCAAGTTGTGGAAGGAGAAGGACCTGATGTTACTTGACCCATTTGTCCCGTTGATGGTTTATTCAGCTAGTACAGATGATTAGAGCCAGCAGTCTGAGGAGAGGAGAGTGACTCACTCCTGCTGTCTGTTTCCCTGAATCATCTTTTCAAGTCCCTTGCATGCCCCCTAGAGTCAGTCCCTAAGCACAGGTGACACACTTCTAGGCTCTTTCAACTAAGATGCCCTCACGTGTGCTAAAGGATTTTTGGAGAGCATTATGTGTTGAACTGTGCCTCTTCCAAAAAATACATGTTTTGAAGTCCCAATTCTTAGTACCTCTAGATATAGCTTTAGCTGCAAACAGGGTCTCTGCAGATATAGTCAGGTTAAGGTGAGGAGGTAGCAGATTAGGCTGCCAATCCAATGACCAGTAGACTCAGACACCCCTTAGCGAAGAAGGCCACATGATGGCAGAGACTAGAGCTGAAGAATGGCGAGGATTGCTCCCAAGTATCAGAAGCTAGAGCAGGCGAACTCCCAAGAAGGAGCTAGGATTTCTAGACTCCAGAACTCTGAGTGAATTCATTCCTTTCTTTCCAAGTTACCTAGTTGTAGAGTTTTATTATGATAGCTCTAGGAAACCATTCCAAGTTCTTCAGGCTGAGCAGCTTAAGTGTAGGGATTGTACATTTGCATTCTCTGGTCCCCCACTGTACCCAGTGTGGACCTGGAATAGAAGTCATTTCATTCAATGTCAGTGAGTGCTGAACAGAGAAATCAATGGGGTTCTTGCTGGTGACTAGATGGTTGACTGAGCAGTTTTTATTTTTCAGCTTGGGCTTATACAAAAGAGTCATTTTGTTATAAAACCTTTGTTAAAGTAAGAAAAAAACATATTATTATAAATAATTAAACTAAGTCCCTGTTGACTAACTTTAGTTAAATTATGCAATAATGCCATCACTTTAAGTTATGTTATCTCTCTTGTAAAGAAATCTCCCCTTGAAAGCAAAATTATGCATATAATTATAGTTTGCTGAATTTCGAGTGCCTTTTTTAAAAAAACAGAAACATCTTGGATGACAGAAGTGGCCAGTAAAGTTAACCCACTGAACTGCTGCCTTCTTGCCTTCTTTAAGTCTTTCTTTTGTTTGTTAATTTATTTTTCCTTAAAAAATTTATTATTTTTATTTGACGTGGTATATGAGCTACATTGCCTACATGTATGTAAGTGGTTTTGTGTTGTGCAATGCCTGCAGAGGTCAGAAGAAGGTGTTTGAATCCCTGAAACTAGAGTTATAGATGGTCGTTAGCTGTCATGTGGGTGCTGAGAACCAAACCTGGGTCCTCTGCAAGGGCAGCCAGTGCTCTTAACTGCTGAGCTATCTCTCCAGCCCCTTTAATTGTTTTCTAAGTGAAGCCTTGGAAATTCTTAGCACTCTGCCCCAACTAACTCTTGCAAAAAAAATCTCCACATCTATGTACACTGATCATTACAACCGGAAGGACAGATTCCATTTGGCAGGGCTCCTTTGACCCTTTGTCTTTCACCATCATAGTAAATATGCTAATGTTTCTGGCTGTGTGAATGCTGAACTCATAAGCTCAGATGTCAAGACAGCACCAGAAAGTGGGAGGGTGGGGGTAGGGGTGGGGGGTGTGGGGGTGGGATGAGGTATATTTTTGTGATTTTAACTGGGCTGGAAAAAAACCAATAGTCAAATCAGGCAGACATATCTTGAGCCCTTTCTTTACCCAAACACCTTGGGTAATGTGATTGCAAATTAATTATCCCACAGGCAACAACTGACTGGAGATGTTCAAGACCCTAAGCAACTGTTCTTTAACGAGGCAATCTGTATTGAGGGGAACGTAATCCTTGGGATATCCAGGAGCAATAGATGCAAATGGCCTGAGAAGGTGATGTAATTGGTAGGGGAGAAGTAGGCTTGGTGGATTTCTGTCTCCACCAGGAAGACTGGTCATCGATGAACATACTTTTAATTAAGGAACTTTCAGAGGCTTCTTTATCACATGGGTAAACAATTTCTTAGAGTAATAGAGAGGTTGTCAATGATTCTTTTATGTTCAAAAAACTCTATACTGTGCTGTAGGTCAATGAGAGGCTGTGGAAGGTGAGAGCTGTTCAATACTCATGGCCTAAGGTCTGCAGAAATTTCCATAATATAAGGAAGGATTCTGCAGGGACAAGAATGCTAAACTGCAGATTTTCTCTTCTCCTGGCTAGCCTAGTTCCTTTGCTTCATAGTCCATAAACTTCCCCAACAACAAGGATTGTTAAACTACCTTCTTTTAAATAAGCCCAGGAATAAAAATTAAGACTTTGCCCAATCAATCTAGCCTAATAAAAAAAAATCATATTAACCCAAGCATGTATCAGACAGTAGGGGAAATTATGTAGACGGAATGAGATTTTGAAATACAAACGTAGAAGAAGCGACTGTTTATTTGAGTATCTACTCTCCTGGAGTTTTGGGTTTCAGTTCTGTAAATATCTTGTAAGCTATCTGGTCATCTTACCAACTGCCAAGATTTCTCTGTGCTCTCTATTGAGAGCATTTTTACTTTGTTTCACTGTTGCTCCTAATCAATTGCTTGTGGGAGCTCTAACAGACAAATAAGCATTCCAGAAAGAATCACATTTTCTTAGTTTTATTTCCAACTAAAGCCACAATTCCAAGGCTTTGGTCTAACTGAGCTCACTAAAAAGAACATGCTGTTCTTAGCAAAGACAAAAGCATAAATAGGAAATTTCACCTCATTTAAAGTAGATTGGAGAAGAGCTTAAAATGGAGACTAGACACCAGAGCACCAGATCTCATTCAATTTGATCCCATTTGATGAAGTGCAGTGTTAGAAGGATAATACCTCTTTCTGCATCCATCCGGGCCATTGGTAGCTCATCCCTTTCTCTGTGAAGGCCCAGGCTTCTAGGTGATCTGTCTAACTCAAGGGTAGTTTTCACTTCTGTAGGTGAGAGGAGAGACTGAGGGCTTGGGAGGCCCTCCTTACAGCAAGACTAACTTGAGAAGGCATTCGCGGTTTTGTTGTTTCATTGTTTTTGTTTGTTTGTTTGTCACTTCCTACACTTTGGGAATTTCTTTCCTTTTGAGATTCAGAAACAAGCACAGTCTACCTACTTGTCAAACATTTTAGTCTATCTTGTGGGAAGGGTTTGAGCTCCTACTTGAGCCTTAATTGTGTAGCTTTAAGTGCTTCACTAGCCCTCCCAGAAATCCTTAAAGCATGAAATTTGCCTCCATAAGTGCCATTTGGTAAAATCAGCCAGAGTTCCATTGCTTGTAACCAGGAGCACTGGTGTTCATAAATAAATATCAGTGCTTCCTTTGCTCTAACTGCTGTGTAGGGTATAGGAAATTTTCATTTATATCCCCAAAGGGAATGTTGTTACTGAATGTTGATTGCTTTTCTTTAGTCAAAATTAATTAAATGACACAGTATCTTTTGTAGAAAACAAACGAAGATCATTTTGCACAGTATACTATAAATTATGATAATAATGTGTGTTCTTTCCAGATAAATAATAGTAAACAATGTGTTCATTTAGCAAGCTCCTGTTGGAAATTTCAAGGCCGTCCTCTAAGCTACAATCTATTCCCCCTTAGTGCTCATGTAACAAACTCTTCAATGACTTAATGGTAAAACAAACTCAGTAAAAGACAGTGCAGAGTAAGAGTTGGACAAAATGATCATGTGAATTTGCTCTGTGTAAATGCAGAGGGAGAGAGCATTTCTGTATACAAGATAGGAAAACAAAGACGCAAGTCATTCTTTTCCTGATTTGTGAAACAAAAGCAAGGCTCTTCTGGATGTTCTGCTCCATTTCTTGGGTTTAGCAAAGACCAGAGAGCTAGGATATGAGCTCTGTTCAGTTGTGAAAACATTCCATGCCCAGAGAACTGGCTTATCAATGTTATTGTGCACTACTGAGTACCAAGTAAGCTCAGTTCACTACAGTGCACTGTATCTTACTAATTCTCACAACATCTGTGCTACATTTTATTTTCATAGTACTTTGTAGATAGAAAAGTCAAGGCTTTGACATGCCAATCATTGTGTAAAAGTTTGCCACTAGTAGGTAGCATTGGGAGGACACAAGTCCTACCCTGACCTAAACCATCCTTCATGCTTTGAAGATATCTCAAGTTCACTTTTGATTGTAAAAACAAGTTATCATAAATGAATGGTGAGAGTTTTGATTTCCATCCCCAAAGAGCCACATTTTATTTTTTTATTTTATTTTTGTATGTGTATGAATGTACTGTCTGCATGTAGGTTTGTGCACCCATGTGGAGGTCAGAAGAGGTTGTCGGATTCCCCTGGAACTGGAGTTAAAGACGGTTCTCAGCTGCCATGTGGGTACTGGGGATTGAACCCAGGTCCTCTGTAAGAGCAGTCGGCACTCTTGACCGCTAAGCTATCTCTCCAGCCCCGAGTCACATTTTAATGACAGGAAAAGTGTGACGTGACCCAACTCAAAACAGAAGTGTCTGAACTGAATTACTTACGTGTGCAAGTCCCATTGATGGCTTTCCTCTCTGCTCTCTTCCCAGAACACGTTTTTCCTCTAAGAAGACCAGGCCTCCTCCAACTAGGCCTGTAGCTCAGCTGGTAGATGCTTGCCTACCATGCAAGAAGCCTTGGATCCGATGCTCAGCACCACGGAAAGCCAGGCATGGTGGTGCACACCTGTAATCCCAGCACTCGGGAGGTGGAGGGACAACAATCAGAGCAGTTCCAAGTCATCCTCAGCTACCGAGCAAGTTCAAATCCATTCTCAGAGACATGAGACCCTGTCACAAAATGATCAAAACAAACAAACAAACAAACAAAAAAACCCACAAAACAAATCCAAAGGTCAGGCCTCTTTTTCACATCTGCCTCATAACTTGGAATAATCTTGAACATCCACCTTCTCTCATTTTCGGTCCCTTTCTTTTCATGTCCTACTTCTCTGATCACTGTCTGCATGCTCCCTTGGATGTTTTTTTTCAACCTTCCCTAAGGAGAAGATATTGAACAGTTTCACCTGGAACTGGATCCCAGGACACCCCCACCTCCACCTGGTACCCTTAGGAAGCTCAATATTTGGTTTTACATGAACCTGACTTTTTGAAGCTTACAGTACCTTTTTGTTAACAACTTTCACCTGACTTGGCCCTGAAATATAGAAAACAACAAAATAAGTTCTTAGCAGGTTATCTGACAGAAATTCACTAATTACCTAGTTGGTCTCTAGGAAACCGTTATAGTTTGTAACAGAAGTGTCCCCCAGAGGCTTGTGGTTATAGGCATGTTCATAAGCCTGTGGACATTTTGAGCAGATGGGAGAGCTTTTCAGATTAGGGCCCAGTAGCAAATCATTAACACTAGGCCCCTGAAGGGGAAGGGGATCTTGGGATCTCTCTCTCTCTCTCTCTCTTTCTCTCTCTCTCTCTCTCTCTCTCTCTCTCTCTCTCTCTCTCTCTCCCTCTCTCTCCTCTCATTTTTGGATATCTGGAGATAAGTAGTTTACTACTCTCCACCTGCTATTCTGCCTTGCCGCAGTTCTAAAACAATGGGACCAGGTAATCAAGGACTCTGAAACTCAGAGTCCAAATGAATCCTTCCTTCTTCCCATTTTCTTTATTTTCTCTTGAAAAGTTTATTATTTTGTGTTATGTATATGAATGCATTGCCTGCATGTATCTCAGTGCACCTGTGTTGTGCAATGCCTACAGAGATGATACGATGCTGTTGGATCCCCTGGAACTGGAGTTATATATGGATGGTTGTTGGCTGCCATGTAGGTGTTAGGAAATAAACCTGGGTCCTGTAAGGTCACCCAGTGCTCTTAACTGCTGAGCCATCTCTCCAGCCCTGTCTTTCATTTATTTATTTTTTTGTAAAGGTGTTTTTGTCCAAGCACTTGCATGTACTTGGGAATTCATACATATTGTCTTATTTGAGCCTCAAAACAACTGTAGGGAGTTTTATTATTCTTTTTGTAATTTGTATACATGAAAAAATTAGACTCAGAGAGATTTCGTACTCAGGAGTACCTGGGTAGTGAATGGAAGTGTCAAAGTTAGACTCAGGTATAGTGATCCAAAGCCGTACCTCTGTTTGGTATTACTCTACTATCATGCTACATTTCATCTATTAAGCCAGAGGTGAATATCTGGGCTTGCTTCTCACATATCAGTGTCACTATCTACCAAGAGTTTATCATCTGGAACCTAACTATTAAACACGTGCATCCATCTATTTTTACCTTACCTCCTATAGGCACAAGCTACATTTACCTTTATTGCAAGCAAATGTCTTCTTACCATACTTAAAGTGTCCCGGTGTTCAAGTTTCATTAACTCTGTGAGTGGAAGATATTGAAGGAGTGGTACAAGTCACCAATAACTCTGGAAAGATCATGCTGAAGGTACTGGCATAAACTGGCTTTTGTTCATTTGCATAGTAAAGAACAAGTTGATTTTCCTTATCCATTATTGGATATTTCAGTAATATAGAGCTCAAGTCTTTGACTTAGGAAGTCAGGCTGTGTAGGATGTTAAAAGAAACCATTTAAGATGCTTAAAAAACAGCAATAGGCAGGGTGTGGTGGCTTATGTCTTTAATCCTAGCACTCAGGAGGCAGAGGCAGGCAGATCTCTGTGAGTTCAAGGCCAGCCTGGTCTACAGAGTGAGTTCCAGGATAGCTGGGGCTACAGGGCTAGACCATGTCTCAAAAAAAAAAAAAAAAAAAAAAAAGCAACATCTGTTTATAGATAAAAAAAAACAAACCAGGGCTGGAGAGATAGCCTAGCGGTTAAGAGTGCCGATCGCTCTTACAGAGGACCCGGGTTCGATCCCCAGCACCCACATGGCAGCTGAGAACCGTCTGAAGCTCCAATTCCAGGAGAACTCCAGTTCCAGGGGAATCTGAGACCCTCTTCTGACCTCCGCAGCGTTGCACGACACGGGTGCACAGACTTGCATGCAGACAGTACATTCATACACATACAAAAATAAATAAAATTAAAAAAAAAACAACAAGTAATTTGAACCTTGTGAACTCTGTTCTATTTTTGCTTTAAAGAAATAAAACCAATACACTGTCTTTAAGTTATATGTTGGAAATATTGCTAGAACAATTCTAAGCAATTTAATGAAGTGCAAAATTTCCTAGAACCAAGTGATCAAACTGTAATGTGGTTCTCTTACCTTCTCTTCAAACAAATAAATGTGGTCACATTTAAGAAACCAAGAAGTATCTTTTAAGTAACTTTTAAATCCATTTCCTTCTTTCCTGTTGTGTTCCCTACACCCCATCACCAATTTTCTGAGATTGTAAATTTTTAGGCACAAGGCAGTAATAATTGTTCTAGAAAGTAGACAAACCCGATGTTGATAAAGATAACATGTGCTAATAATGAAAGCATACTGGGTCATAAATACTATTGAATTTATTGGGTTTCCTGGAACTACACTTATGTAATAAGTCCTGTGCCCAAGTTTGATTAATCAGTCTTCATTTCAATTCTTTCATCTGTTCTCTCTTCCAAACATCTTTTCCCTAATGTGCTCACATGCAAGTACACTTCCCAAAGACACCACAGATCCTTTTTCTTTGGGATTGCTTGGGACAAGAAAAACGTTTACAGTAAAATAAATACAAAATGTATTTGACTCAAATCAGTGACAAAGCTATGTCTATATCTGAGCAAAGTACAGCAATCTGCAGGCAATGCACACACGTACTAGATCTCTGAGTCACGCTTATTTCTGTGTTTCATCTCCTTTAATGGCACTTATGAAATGTCCCTACAAAACAATGTCTTTGTAAATATTGTGCAAATGATTTTTTAACGATAGAAGACATTTTCAAATGAGAAAATTGTAATTCCACTTCTCAACAAATCATTCCTTCATTTTTATCTTCTACTTCTATGTACCATACATAATTTACAGCTTTATTTCTTCTCTGATACATTTTGCCAATTCATATATTACCTACAATTGAATGACACATTTTTACAAACACTACAGTCAAATGTCCTTTCTTGTCCCAACTGTAAGGCCTTGAGAGAAAACTAATTATTCCCACTGGGCCATTGTTGTTCAACAACTTTTAAGATTCCACTTTGTAAATGACGTGTGATATTTAATTTTATGTATCAGCTCTACCGGGCCTTGGAGTGGTCAGATTAAACATTTTTCTCAGTGTCTGGGAAGATGTCTCTGGATAAAATCAGCATTTGAATCAATGGATTCATCAAAACAGATCACCCTTCTTTGCTGAGAGTCTGATAGGACAAAAAGTGTGGATAAAGGAGGAATGCGCTTCCTTCTGCCGCCTCATCAGTTGAGGATGGGATACCTTGTTTTCCTCTGCTCTCAGACTGCCATTTACAATGCCATGCTCCTGCTCTCCAGCCTGTGGATCTGGACTGAACTTCATCACACAATTTCAAGAGACTCCAGCTTAAAAGTGGCAGATTTTAGGACTGTATATAGTCTTCATAATTCTAAGTCAATACTTCATGTCTTATATCTCTCTAAATATAATTATGTATATAATTACGTAGACAGATATTGGTAGGTATTCAACACAAAATACAGCTTTTAATTCAAACAGAATATTAGTTAAGAAATTAGCCAGCTTGGAGCCTATGGAGGCTGTACCTCTCTCCCTCATGGTCAGCTGTGGACTGCACTTCTATATCACTGCTGTTCTAGTTTGCCTTCATATTGCTATGACAAAACCCTCTGACCAATACCAACTTGGGGAGGAAGGGAAAGGATGTTTTTCATCTTAAATCTCCCTGGTCACAGTTCATTACTTTAGGAACCCAAGGTAGGAGCTCAGGGCAGGAACATGGAGGCAGGAGCTGAAACACAGGCCATGGAGGAACACTGCTTACTGGCTTCCTCTCCTGGCCCATGCTCAGCCTGCTTTCTTTTTTATGTTCTTTTTTATTGATATTTTGTGTATTTCATACATCATTTTTCAGTCTACCACTTATATTCAGCCTGCTTTCTTATATAATACAGAACAATCTGCCTAGGAGCGGCACTACCCACAGTAGGCCGGGCCCTTCAACATCACTCAACACTCAAGAAAATACCTCACAGATATGGCCACAGCCCAGTCCAATGGAGGAAATTCTCCAATTGAGGCTCCCTCAATCCAGGTGTGTCAAGTTGACCCTAAAGCTATTCCAGTACACCTGGTAACACTAGGCAAGGAAGCCTCATAATAATCCCTCTTTGGGATTTAAAATACCATACAACAATATGAAAAGAGAAGGCTTTTGTTGAAGTTCATTAAGTGAAAGGAATTTCCCCTTAGTCAGAAGAATGCAATCTGAGTTCTACCTCTGGCCCTAACTTGACAAAGATTACGAAATTCCACAATATTGTCTCTTCCCTTAAGAGTTAATACAGTTGGGCCTATCAATCACCTGGCCAGGGCACCACTCCACAGGAAAGCTGATTCACCTGAAGCTATGCTTAAGGAGATGGAAGGAATAATTATCTCTTAATGAGATAAAGTACTTATATCACCCAGAAGCAATGCTTCCAATAAAATCAGTTGTAGAGCTTCATTACTAAGCTGCCTACTTTTCTGAGTTTAAAAAGTGTACCTTGAGAATGTATTGTTCATAGTCTTCTAGGATCCAGGTAAATGTAATGTTTAATTCATTCTTAGTATTTTTTTTCTATAATATAGAGTTTTTGGCCTAATTTTTTCTAAGAACCTGTTTCTGAATAGTTATTACCATTACCAAACTTCTCAGAGTCCAGAGCTAACTGCTGTTTCAGTTACTGCTGACTGAATTCTCATTTTCTGTTTAGTCCAATGTTATCAAGGTGAGCAAAGGCAGTGCAGTACTGCAGCTTCTGTCATTGCATTTCAGGACAGGGGCAGCTTCAGAAGCCTTTCTGGATGTCTGCTCTCTGGACAAGTTTTTGGATACTAGAAATCACATACTTGTTGCCATTTTGGAAAGTTCTGTTGTGAATTCAAATTAATACCTCTATTACTTAAAGCCAACAGTTTTAAGGCACTAGCTTTACTGGCCATTTGAACTTTTTATACAGTGTCAATTTGTTTAAGAGAGAGAGAGAGAGAGAGAGAGAGAGAGAGAGAGAGAGACAGAAAGAAAAAAAAAACTCAAAACACAAAATAATATTTTAAGACTTCTAAATCAGAAGTACTTTAGATTATTTTGTTTGGGTTAATTTTTTTTAATGTAAAGCAAATACTTGTTGCTTAGTTATTTTGTTAATATTCCTATGCTTGAATTCTGTGCAATATAATTATTATTCCCATGCTTGAGTTCTGTGCAATATTTTCCATTATGTCCACTGACAGGACAAAGAAAGAAATGAATACCTAATTTAGAAGTGTTAACACTAATGTTCAGTAAGCAAATTACCTGCAAAAAAGTGTACTTTTTCCTTTTCTTATTTTATACCTCTTTGGATACTGACCCAGAATGCTCAGCACGCCTACCCACACACCCTGGGCTTTCTCAACATTGCTCTGACCTCCATGTGTAACCTAAAATGCTGCTAAGATTTAGAGTTTGCCTCATCAGTTGTTTTTCTCTTAAACTCTAAAAAAATGGTCCCCAAGCTTTCTTCCAAATCCATTTCTAAATTCTTTTATTATCAAGACTAAGAACCCACAAAAAGGAACCCTGACTTCCCTGGTAATAGTAAAAGATGGTTTATTTTGAGCCAAATGAGTGACCATGGCTTAGAATATTAGCTATTTTTCTCATTGCTATAAACAAATATGTGCCAAAAGCATCTGAAGGAAAGAAGGGTTTACTGGGCTCACAGCTTGAGGATGTAGTCCACCATGCTGGGAAAAGTCACAGCGTTGGTAGTGTGAGGCGGCTGGTCGCATTGTGTCTACCATCAGGAGGCAGGGACAGTGGATCTAGAGTTCAGTCTGCTTTCTCCTTTGTTGTTGAAGTGTGGGACTCCAGCCCATGTGATGGTGCCATCTACATGTACAGTGGGTCTTCCTACCTCAAGCAATAGATTATCCCTCATAGAACTGCCCAGAGGCTTGTCCCTTCAGTGATTCTGAATTCTATCAAGGCGACAATCAGTATTATCTGTCATGCTCAGAAATACAGATCTATGTTGTCCTAAAAGATATGTTCCATTGTGGATGTAGCTACAGTTATTTATTTGTTTGTTTAAAAATTTACCAAACACATTGGTAAGAACACCACATGTAAGCATATTACAGCAAAGTGTGGAAATCGACTTTGGGTCTGAAATGCTATGTAATGATATTCCTAGTTTTTGGATTGGTGGAAGCCTGTGGTTAGTTACAAAAACATTTTCAAGGTTTTGGTATTCATACAGAGTTAGGTAAGACACCACGATGGGCAATGAATGGCTTTGGAAAGGACTGAAAACTCTGGTCTGGAACATTTTACTTCTGCATAATCAAAATAGTCAGTCATTTGGTCTTACAGGAACCTTAATACAGACATGGCTTTTCTTTCTTTTGTTTTATTCAATGTATATTTTTATTGCATTTTGTGCATTTCATACCTCTTAATCATATTTAAACCCACCTCCATTTGCACCCTCCATATTTCATATAGTCTGTCATATATGTTAAGGCCTATCAAATCAAGTTTGTGTCCCCAGATGTCCCTCGATGTGAATTCATCCACTGGAGCCTGTACAGCCTGTCTAGCACCACTACTTTAAAGAAGATTAACTCTCCCTCACCCAACAGTGATCAGCTGCCAATAGTCTTTCAGCTAAAGTTGGGGCCTCCTGACCATGTCCCTAGTACTATCCTGGGCTTTTGTCTGATTGAGTTTGTATGAGTCTTGTGCATGCTGTCAATATCACTGTAAGTTCACTTCAGCAAGTTCCCAGAAGCCTGTAAGACTCTGTTTCCTTATGGTCAAGGTATGCTTTTTATATTTTGGAAATCTTAGTTTACAATGTATTCCTCATATTTTATATATACAATTCTCTCTCTCTCTCTCTCTCTCTCTCTCTCTCTCTCTATATATATATATATATATATATTCTCTTTCTCTGAAGAGTTTTGATTAGTATCTTACTTTTTATCCATGTCAAGTATGAGAAATCTTTGTATATCTTTGAATACTGAGTGCTTTTGATTTTTAGACTCTACAACAAGTTTCATAAATAATACTTTCACTAGAAAAGAATAGTTCACTAGAAAATCAAGCAAAAGCAAAAAGCAATGCAGCCAGTAAGTAACTTCCTGAGATACCAAGTTTCTTCTGTGACATATAGATCATTCATGAAAAATAAGTTTAAAAGTGATTTTATGTTCCCACAGGTAAAAATCACCAATCTAAATGCCTGAAAACATACATATGGCTGCGCAGGATGAACTGGGGAATGCCAGCAGAGAGGTTGACCCATCTGAACATTAAGTAATGAGGAACCTCAGACTGCTTGAGTCACGGACACTGAGCATCTCTCTGAATAATATTGGGTTTGACTGTTTATAATGAACCCTAATGAAGGTTACCTTCCAGATGCTGAGAAACCTTCCTACCTCTCCCCTTTTTTAGGGAAAAAAAAGAAAAACATGATGGTAATGAAACCACTCCTTAACTGTAAACTAGAGCCAACTGTTACAGTGGTAATTTCCTATAAAATAGGCATAATGTATTAACTGATTGATAGGCATAGGAACTGTGAAAGGATATTTCCCTAACTAGAGCCAAATTCAATAGTAAAGTGTTTATTAGTTGTGTAATTAAGCCAAATATATTACTACAGGAAAGTTCTGACATCAGCAATGAATTATTCTGCCTAGGAGATGTTGGCTAGGGGATTCAAACCCCCCCCCCCAAATTATAAAGGCCTTTTGCCTATAAGTGGGATATATGCAAGGAGAAAGGCAGTAAGTCCCTGTTGTCGAAGACCTGGTGTGAGCACGAAAAATGTTATGAGACGTCACTTGCTAGCATACAACTGGCCTCTGAAATGCTAGAGAGTGTTACCAAAGGCCACTAAAGCAATACAGCAAAATATTGGTCTCCCTGAGACAAGCAAGACTCCTCTGTCAATATCAGCTACACCTCAACAGCCTGGAGATACTGTGCAACAGTGGCAGCCAAGTGTCTATATATATCCCAAATCTATTTAGCTATTAGCTCTCTCCTTGGAGGAATAACTCACAGCGGATGCCACAAGCTTGTGTCCTCTGGTGGTTGGGCGATGTTGTGAGCCACAATAAGAACTTACCACCCTTTATAGAGAAACCACAGTTTGCAGATTAGCATGCTATCCAAGCATCTGTGTCTATGCTCACAGCTTAGCCTGACATAATAAGTGGTACTGCTTAAATGCCTGTACATCCAATAGCTTGTGCTTTGTTAATATGACTAAAAAGGGTATCACTGGGAAAGCTGTCAATCCATGAAGGGAAACAACTTGAACAGACTGGAGTCCAAAATGACAACTCCAAAGAAATTAGACTGTTTTCTTCTCACCCACTTGTGCCCCTTTCCCAAAGCCCAGGGAACAAACTGCGGAAGAGGAGGCATGGTAGATTGTAAGGGCTGTGGAGAGATGGGGTGAATCATGAGACTACAGGAATATAGTCTGGACTCCTGATCGATCAACATGTCTGGGCATACAAGCTTCTCCAACTGGTCTATGGGAACCTTGGGTTGTTCAAAATTTGGACATAGTTACTTGCAAAATGCACCAATTACCTGATTGTATGACATAATGAGTGACATCAATGCTATCTGCAAACAACTGTGTCATTGTATTGTAGAATCCCTTAAAAAAATGTGATTTACAAAATGGCGGAATGAGTAGCAATATTGGTCTTCCCTAGACAAGGGTGCAGTGATTACCTGGGAATCTCAGGCCTTGTGTACAACTTTGTAAAAGCAGGTTTGTTAATTCATAGCTTGACAGTCAAGCTTACATGTGTCTGATGGCTGCCATATGCTTGACACTGCAAGTACAGCGGATCCTAATGCTTTCTTCTGAGGAGCTCTCCTTCTTTGGATTCATTCAGCCCTGAGGTTCGCACATCTGTTGTTGGAGAAGTGAGAGTCCCTTCAGATTTGCTACTCACAACAAAGAATCTGTTATTCTTTTAACAAAAAATTTATTATTTTTTTTATGTGTATGAGTGTACTGTTTGCATGTAGGTTGATGCACCCGTGTCGTGCAATGCCACGGAGGTCAGAAGAGGGTGTCAGATTCCCCTGGAACTGGAGTTAAAGGCAGTTCTTAGCTTCCATGTGGGTTCTGGGAATCAAACCTGGGTCTTCTGCAAGAGCAGTTAGTGCTCTTAACTACTGAGCCATCTCTCCAGCCCCGAAACTGTTATTCTTTTCAGTTCACTCCACTCTTGAAGGGCCTAGTCATGTGCACCTGAAAATACAAGGGTTTCTGTGAATCCCCTCAATAAACAAGGACAAAAGTCATATTGTAGTTTTGGTTTTTACCAAAAGGACTTTTGGGAAATACACTCTCCTCTCTAGCTGTAGCCTCTGAGCTGGCGATTTTGTTATTGTATTAGTCACTTTCCTGTTGCTGTGATGAAACCATCATGATGAAGGGAACTTATAAAAGGAAGAGTTTATTTGAGCTTATGATTGACTGTTCCAGGGAATTAGAGTCCATTGTGGCAGGGAGGCATGGTGGCAGGAGCTGGAGCAGGAAGCCAGGGGTCACATCTTCCAATGAGCACAGGAAGCAGAGAGAGCAACTGGAGACTGGCAGGGCTTATTGAACTAAGCCAGCCCCCAGAGATGTACTTCCTCCAGCATGGCCAACACCTTCTAAGATGTCCCAAAACAGCACCACCAACTGGGGACAGAATGTCTGAATACTTGATGCCTATGGGGGACATTCTCATACAAACCACCACAGTTATCATATCTAGTTTTATTCTCCCTGGTCTGCCCTACTCTAGATATGGGATCTGATCCTTGCAGTACTCTCTATGTTATGGCTTCTTGCTGCATTTGATTGATCAGAGGCTGTAAAGAGAAAGGCTAGTATACTAGCTCCTACTGTGTGCATGTGTGTATATATACACATATATACATATACATGCATACATACACTCTACACACATACATACACACTACACACATCCACATATACATACTACACACATACACACACATACAAAATGCTACACACACATGCACACATATATACAACATGCATATATACCACATATACACACATATACCTACATGCACACATACACACTTAGACACAACATATATACATATAGACATACCCACATACACAGTACACACATATACACACATATACATACACATGTATATTTGTAAATACTCATATTTACAAAATACATATAAAATGCATGTACATAGATATAAACTCATATCACACAAATCCATTCATACACACACACACACACACACATTCCTCAAAGCAGTGTGGTTTGGTTGTGGCTGGGGCTCTGCTTCCCTGAAGAGGCCAGTTGTAACTCCTGCAGCTTTCGGCCCTTGGCTGAGGGCTGGCCAAAGCCTTGCATGATTGCCACTCCTACAGTGCTTCATTATCCCTACCCTTACTAAGGTTTCTGTAATATGGTCCTTTTCAATGAATTCCTTTTAGCCAGGCATGGGGTACAGGCCTTTGATCCTAGCACTTGGGAGGTAGAGGACAGTGGATCTCTGTGAGATCAAGACCAGCCTGGTTTAAACAGTGAGTTCCAGGCCAGCTGGGGCTACAGGGAAACTCTGTCTTATAAATAAACAAAACCCAAACCAAAAAAATCTCCACATTATCTTTAATTGAGCCCTTCAAAAATGCCTTCTGTTGCCTGTAGAGACTTTGTCTGACTGTATCTTATAATACATAAAGGGTTCAGAGAAGGAAGGTGTAAGATTTCTTACAACCCCCTGTTGTCTGTACTGCTGAGCATATTATGTTTGCTAGTAGACACATGGTAATTTTACAATCATAGACATGCTCAAAGAATGGTAATTTGCTTTTATAAGGAGGCTTCAACTTTCAATTTTGTTGTTTTTAAAGTCAACTTAAGATGACTTGAATAGTCAGTCATCATCATCCATTATAGGAAACTGCTTGTTCCAAATATTTGGCTTGGAGTTGGCAAATAGACCCCAAAGCTACTTCTTTTTGTCCAGGCTTTATTTAAGAACCTCTGGATTAAAAAGCCTATAATTAATTAGGCACCTTATTTTTATTTGCCTGACTCATGAAGTCTGCCTTGCCCTAGTCAGGTCCCTGTTGACCTGTCTGCAGGTTTGTCAGCCTGTCTCGCTGGACTCCGTCCATCTGGCCTATCTAATTGTAACCACTGGGATGTAACTAGACTCTGACGGCATTCTTCTTTTTGAGTAATCACATCAATGAGTTATATTAGCTGTCATATTAAAGTAGCTCCCTGCTAACCTCTGGTAATATGAGAATGTAGTCACCATTATCCTTTCAGTTGGGTAACACTGCCTCCTAAATGCTCTTGCCTCCTGAATCCACACTGTGATGAAAGGCAATAGAAGGAACAAGAAATTAAGGAGGTTTGAGAGTGATTTGATTTCATTTTGTATAAGTATTTTTCCCCAAAATAAAAACAAACATGTTACAAAGATATTATGGAGCATGAGAACTGAACAGGGAAGGTGATCCCAGATCTCCCTAGGAGGTGAAGGTGGGGGAAAGACGTCTGACTTGGAAATCACTAGAGCTGGGCAGATAGTAGATGGAATTCTAATAATTTTACCATCTTCATCCTTTCTCTGACAATATTAAACCAGAATTAAAGTACATATCAGTAGCTTACTTACCTGCCATATTTTATTTTTCATGTAAGATTAAAACAGGAAAAATATCCCAGTTTTTCACCTCCAGAAACACAAGTTCAAGCCATTTTACCAGATTTGACAGCATGTTTACAGAAGTGCCCAGGATTGCATTTTTTTCCCTATTTAAAATGTATCTAATATACTTTGCTTTCAATGCCTTGTGATGCCAATCTATTTCCCGATGAGTGTGATTTGAAAATAACAAACACAGATTTCATAAGCTGATGTCACCTGTCATAAATTCTAATTTCCCAACCTTGTTAAGCTCAGACACTTGCTACTTGGCATTGCCATGGTCTCACTGTCTTTCTGCACTTGCCCTGAAGGCAGGAAGACGGGAAACAGGAAAATCAAACTGAGACAGATGAGAAGTGAGAAGAACTTGAGAGGATTACTTCTGCATACAAAATTCAAAGTAGCGGTTGTCTATATGTATGCACTCTTTCTTTCCCATGTGACTCCAACTATGGGGAAGGGTTTTGATTTTTTAATCAAAAGTTTTAAGAAAAAGTTTTAAGAAAAACAAAATTATTCAGTTGAATAAAAATGTATCAATTAAAATTGTTTGATAGTTTTCTATCATTTTATTTCTTTTCTTTTTTCTCTCCCTCCTTCCCCCTTTCCTTCTTTCTTTCCTTCTTTTTTAAAAATTTTTTTATTTATTTATTTTTTAATGTATATGAATGTACTGTCTGCATGTAGGTTTGTGCACCTGTGTCGTGCAATGCCACAGAGGTCAGAAGAGGGTGTCTGATTCTCCTGGAACTGGAGTTAAAGACAGTTCTCAGCCACCATGTGGGTGCTGGGGATCGAACCCAGGTCCTCTGCAAGACCAGTTGGCGCTCTTAACCGCTAGGCCATCTCTCCAGCCCCTTTCCTTCTTTTAAAAAATTCAACAAAGTGGCCCATGCCAGAGTACAAATAATAAAATTATATAAATAGAAACACTGGAGCAGAATTGGACTCCTTAAAAATATTAATTAGGTACCAGTCATGCCATCTTATATATCAAGCCCTGCTTTTACTGTTGGGGAACGGGCGGTTCTATGTTTGGCATAGCCTGCTAATACCCCATTAGTGTAAATACACAGATTGGATTTCCACTCTGTTGGCAGACCACTTCTGCTACGTTTAACAGCCGCTGCTACTCCTGCCACTGCTGCGATTTACTCCTACCACCCCTGCTCTGCCTTCCTTGGTAGAAAGTTGGTTTGGTAAACTGCCAACTCCAGAGATGATTTCTATAGTAACAGGATGCCTAGGGCCATGGAATTACACACAAGAACATCAACTTCTGTCTAAATCGAACAACTGTGATGACTATAGTAAAATCAAGCCTTCATAATTAAATGCTTAAAGAGAGCCAAACAGAGAAGGGGAGAAGACAGGGCATCCTCGTGTAATGGCTGAAATCCCAAGCATATAATGCTGCTTTCTTACTTCCAGCAATGTATTAATGATGAACAAGACAGGGAAGTAATTCCTGCCTTTCTGTATTTGAAATTATCTTTCTTTCTTTTTTTTTTAATTTATTTTTATTGATGCTTTGTGTATTTCATACATCATTTTCCAATTAAGTTCAGGCATATATCCCCTTCCCTTCCCTCTTTCTAATCATGCACTCACACCATGGCATAATCCCAACAGGGCTTGGTCCCACTTCAGACACCGGCCAGCAGCATTTGATCCAATCATGGCCTTGTACTCTTGGCATCATAGATGTAGTCTATCATGGAAGTGGCCTGAGAACACAGGAACTCCCTGATGTCTCTTCGACATCTCCCAGCTATAGAAGAGTATCTTGCCTCAGAGGGATGGACTTGTATCATACAGTCCTAGACACAATGCGTCTATTCTGGTTTGATGAGCAACCCATTTCTTGTCCTTTGCTCCTCTGATTCTTCACTGTACTAGACCTTCTTTACTCTTTTCCTTTAAAATGGGGAAGGCAGGATGACCTGAAAACCCCTTTTCATAAAAACATGTTCACTCCCATTCATTGATATTTTGGTATCCTTTAAAAGCCAAAAGAAAGGGTAATTTTTAAAAAGGCTTACTAGTGAGCTCATGTATATAGTATACTTTGGGTAAGTCCTTTGAATCCTATCTCAAGATATAACACATTTTCAACACAAAATTAGTCCTTACATAGGTGTTGTCCACATGTGATTCCATAAGAAACTGTTACCTTACAGAGAAATCTGGATTTTAAATTATATTTTTTCATTCTTTGAATACTTATATAAGCTGTAGTATTTTTGTAAGTACAAAACTGAATGCTTCTATTTGCAGACTGAAGTCCTGTCACATTGGTGCAATTAATGTTTTTGAATAAATTGAGATATGAATGCATGAATGCTTTTCTTAAACCCTGTACTCTCAATCAGGCAGTCAATTTTTTTTCTTTTTTTTTTTTTGCCAACTTTTCATTATAAAAAGAAGAGAAAGAAATGTACTGTTGTGAAAATGAGCTTTCATTCCACATTTATTAATTATGTAGACAGGTTGTTTTTACCTCTGGGTGGCTTGCCTTTTAAATGTTGTACTGAAGAATAGGTATGTCCTGAAGAAAATGACCTCTAGGATTGTTGCACAGCACATGTAAAGAGCCGAGCACAAGCAGAGAAACAACGTAACAAACTTTGTCCCTTTTCTTTAAAATAATCCTCAGTTGTTCCATTCTTTTTAAAGGCCAATGGGGTAGAGACTGTTTGCTAATTCCATTTGCATCTTTCCTTTCCTTCTGGTAGTAAGACTAAATTGATCCACCCACCTTGCAGCTATAGCCATGTGAAAACATCTGCCAAAGGGTTGCAAAAGTGTGCCAAAGGATGGCACATTGCCTTCTAGAAGGTCTCTTCTGCTGGCACTTTTCATTCTTCCTCTGTTGTGCTGTCCAGAAACATAGCTGTTATGACTGGAGAGTCTTCCACCAACTTGACCTCCAGAAATGGAAACCACGTTGTAGGAATGGCAGAACAGAAAGTTGAACAGAGTTTGGGTGACTTCCTTAGATGCTATGTATGCAGGCCCCACCTACCTAAAAATAGACTTCTCTTGTCAGAGAAAGTTTCTGTTTAAGCTGTTATACTTGGCTACTTTCTATAATGTATAGCCAGGATGGTACTGTGAAGTAGACAAAACATATATTATTCTTAAAACTTTAATTGATAAGTAATAGATATGTGTATTTATATAGCATACAAATATATGTATCTTTGATAGATACATACAAATATATGCATCTTTGCTTTTTGGATTTTGAGACAGTATCTCATGTATATAGCCAAATCTGGCTTGAAACTCTAGGTCCTCCTGCCTCTACCTTCTAGGGCTGAGATTCAAGAAAGCATCACCACCCAGCCAAGTACACATTTTCAAGCTTTACACTTAAATTGTAATATGTATTTTTTTTCTGCAGCATTTAGTAACTAGCCTGTAATGTTTTCTTCATTCTCTTTTTGGCCTCTTGTTCAACAGGTTACTGTCACTTGAATTTATTTTGCCAAAGACATTGGTAGTACTAATTTACAACAATTTAGAAGTCAATATTGTAGTGTTTAATGGCCTTTGGAGTCCAAGGCTTAGATCAACTCTAATACTGGTAGTTATTATTTCCAATATCTTGAAAAAGTCCTTTAACCCTTCTGAGCCTTAGTTTTATCCAAAAGAAATCAAGATAATAATATTCCTGCCTTATTGACTTATTTACATATAATGAGAGTCTGGTCAAGTCCTTTGTATGAAAATAATTTTGTAAATGATAAAGCACTATGGAAAATAGTTTTGTTATAAGTACTGTTAAAATCATTAAATTCGAGACACATTCTTGGTTCCTTTCTCCATGTTAATATTGAATAAAACTATGAGGGAAGATGCCTCGAAAGATTCTAACATATGGTAATTTCTAACACTTTCCATTAATTTTTGAAGGTAGAATGAATCCTCAACATGAGACCTCAACAGAAATTTTAGTAAGCTAGAAGAATGGACCTGGATTGTGAATATTTTTATTTTTACCTTGGAGTTGTTTATACATGTTCAGACATTAAAGATTTAAGATCTTGAGTTTTAAACAATGAGTCTCAAGCTTTATGTACTACTGGATCTTTCTTTTCCCTTCCCCCCATACTGGTATGGATCAGTGCAATCCGAGCATCTTATCCTTGGAGATCATGACAGAAAGGTCAAAGTCAGTCTTTTATAGCTTGCCAGTCATTTGGGACACAAACGAAAGTGGCAGTAAAAATTGAGATAACTTATATCTGTTACTTTCTTGTTGTCCAGGTGGGCAATCATAGCAAGAATTATTCAAGCTCAATTTTCTCTTCAAAAGCTGTATTGATTACTGCATAATATTTTCTCATGGCTCAAGGATCTTATGTTAACTCCCCAAATGAACTGGAAACACCCATTTGATTCCTAATGGTTACATAAAAATTCCATTTACAAAGAAGTTTCTAATAATGAATGTGCTTTAGTAGAACTTAATGTATTTATTTTCTATATTAGGATTTAACTACATCCAGCACAACGATATACCCTTTTAGGGTAACCACTCATATCAGTTTATTTACACATATTGGTTTATCTGTGACAGTCCTTGTTTATGCCTACTGTCTTAGCATAATTATGAATAGTCACCTCCTTTACTTCCTAAAGCAGTAATACATTATGTACTTATACTCTTTTAGACTCATTTCATTAAGCTTTTTCAGTAAAATAAAATGCCTTAATAATTTCAAGTAGAAGCCAGTCCTCCATGCACAATCACCTGCTATGGAGCCTTTAAAACAAAACAACAATCTTATAATCATGTATCATTGAGATCCAGGAACAGTCTGACTTACTAGTTCATCCTCTTCTTAAGGGAGAAAGGCTTAAAAATATTATCACATCTGACCATCTCCATCATAAATTGACAAACATTTTGCAGGGACCACACGGTAAATATTTCAGTCTTTTCTGGCAGTGCATTTCTCATCTCGACTACTCAGTTCTGCTTCAGCACAGGAACAGCTAGACAGAATTCAAGACAGAGAACGTGGCTGTGTTCCAACAAAGCTGTGCTTACAAGAACAGGAGGGTGGCCTGAGCTGGTCCGCAGGCTGGAGTGTGACAACCCACAATGCTCTAGTGTAATCTTTTCTCTTGCTAAGTGGCTAAATGGAATCCATGTTGTCCTGATTTCTTTTCAGGTATTAAGAAGAACAAAAGGCAACTAGTTGGCCTTCATCAGATGGTAATCAGTATTGTGGAAAGACATTCCCATTTCTCAATAACAAAGCTTCCGTTTGTCCTATCATCAACACATCCTGTTCATTCCCATGAGTTGTAGACCATGTTTAATGTAATTAAGAGCAACAAGGGAAAGCAACACAAGTGCCGCGGATGGACCAGCAGATAGTTTTTATTGTATAGGTATTTGAAGAAATGTTTGGTGACTAACATGTATACAAAGAGGTTTCTGAAAAATGTCTTTTTATTCTGTATCTCTTTGTGTTTTCATTGAACAGGGAAAGGGGTACAAACCTAATTTGGGGAAATACATCTAAAATATAAAGATAAACAATTTTGCCTCTGTGAAACAAGAATTGGAGGAAAGAATAGAAAGCATGCTAGTAGGTAGAACACCTGAGGAAAGTCCATTGCCCTTTAAATCAAAATGGAAAGGAAGACGTGAAGACAAGCCTTGAATAAAATGAAATAAATGGTGAAACCAACTATACCAGGGAACACATCAAAGCTCTCCATTGTTCTCTTGTCACATTGGGAGCTGTGATACTATAGTATGGTACACAGTGGGTGTAAGTGGAGAGAGAGAGAGAGAGAGAGAGAGAGAGAGAGAGAGAGAGAGAGAGAGAGAGAAATTATAATTAGTTAAGCCCAAGATACTGGACATACTAAAGAAATAATGAATTCAGTCAATGAAAACAGTCTGAGACATCACTGGATGATGAATCCATGCACTCTTTGTTGGCTGACCTGGGATATGAAGCCCCAGTCAGGCGTGAGTGGACTGCCTCTCCTGAAGAAGTAGACATTAGTTGCAGCCTGGGGAAAGAGAAAACATAAAAGGAGATCTAGATTTGCCTTGCAATGACAGCTGCATATTAATCTAAAGAATTTCTAAAAAATCAAAAAGACATTTTTCAGCAAAATACACCCCTAGAGCCTCAATCATAAAACAGGGGAATAAACTTGAAACAGGATTGATTTCATCTTAAAGGGAATATTTCTTTGAAATGCTACAAACTGTAGTTGTCTTATTTGGTTTTCAATTTTATAACAAAATTGTGCCATATTGTGTCAAATAAGAAGATAATATAACAGCTTTAAACAAATTTTGTAATTATGAGATCAATCAAAAGTGCATTAAATTTGTGTGTATTTGGAAAGTTATGCTGTGGAATACAAAGTAGCTTTAACTATCAACCTTCATTATTCATTATGGTCTCAAGATCTTGGCTCTAAAGAGGTAATATTTCCCTAAGAAAACTTATAGACAAAGAGAGATCCTATAAATCTTACTTATTTGATATTCTCTTTGGAAAATACTGGACCTTATAGAGATTGGACACAGAGAGGGGCACCTGTGGTCTGATGCTTCTCTTATCAGACCCTACACACAGTTCTGATGCTCGGGTACTGGGCATAGTTGGGTTTCACTGGGACATAGTTTCCAAACTGTAAAAACACCTGATTGCTTATGGTAAGGGAAGAATTGACAACTGGATCCAATTTGGTTCACTTTTCACAAAACTATTTTCTTCCTTGGTATCCTTTGAATAGAGAGGCAAAGAGATTAGATAGGCCTTATAGACATTCAAATAATCAGACAGAGCTGAATTTGAAGCCCTGTATTAATAATTAAGATCCTGGGCAAATTTTCCCTTCTGAAGACTGAAGTTTCCTCATCTATAAATTATAGGAAATTTTAGTACCTTCTTATACTAGGTTGTTGGGAGAATGATCTAATATAATATCTACAAAATATGTGGTCCAAAGTCTGACAAATAAGGGCTCAAAAATACAGCTTATGATAGATAATGTCTTCAAAATTATAATAAACTAAACCCACCAAGATTTCTGAATAAGCGTGGAAGGAAGTGTGGATGGGAGATGTTCTCTCTCAAGTGACTTTATTTTATAAGCCCCAATGCAGAATTCATAACTGAGTCTGATCTCAGGAAGCAGAGGATGTGAGCACAGAAAATTGAGACTCTATGCAAAGTCTCCAGTAAAGTCTTCTTCCTTTTCTCTTTTATTTGCACTACAGTGGATTGAGCCCAGGACCTCCTGTGTGCCACACACACTCTCTACCTCTGAGCTACATCACACTCTTCTTGTATGTTTTTCTTTTTGGGAGGGGCTACTGGGGATCAAATCTAGGGCCTTATGCATACTAGGGAAATGTACTACGACTGAACCATAGGCCCAGTCTCATCTTTTTAGCATTTATTTTTTTATTTTTATTTTTTAAAATACATTTTATTTTTATTTTATTATTTACTTACTCATTCATTTTTTTCCTATTACTTCTTTTTTTCATTTTTTAACAATAAGTAATAATTTATGAGTACAAACATCCTTCATGTAAAACCAATTTGCAAGCAGTTGTGCCCAAACCCACACAGCCCAAGGGTCCCACCATCCAGCTGGGGGGGGCTTATATGTACAATCAATTTGATCAAATAAGTGTCCAGTCTATATTGCTGTAGTTTCACCATTCACCCCAATCGCAGCCCTTACATTCTACGATGCCCCCTCTTCCACAGATTGTTCCCTAGGCTTAGAAAAGGGGCACAGGTGGATGAGAAGCAAAACAGTCTACTTTCTCTGGAGCTGTCGTTTTGGACTCTGGTCAATTCTGGCTGTTTCCTTTCATGGGCTGACAGTTTGTCCAGGAATAACCTTCCAATCCCAATAATGAAGCACAAGCAATTAGATACATAGGTATTTAAACAGTACTAATTGTTATGGTAGGTTGCTTTGGTATAGACACAGATGTTTGGATGGTATGTTAATCCATGAATTATGTTTTTTTCTGTAAAATATGACAGGGTCTTACTGTGGCTTATAAGATCTCCTAACCACTAGAGGAGGATGTAAGCTTGTGGCATCAGTCATGGGTTATTCCTCCAAGGAGAGAGCTAATAGCCAATTAGATTTGGGATATACAGGCATATGGCTGCCACTGCTGCACAGTATTTCCAGGCAGGTGAGGTGTAGCTGGTGCTGACGGAGGAGTCTTGCTTGACTCAAGGAGACCCATATTTGCTTTATTGGTTTAGTGGCCTTTGGTAACACTCTCTGGCATTCCAGAGACCAACTGTACACTGTAAGTGCGTCTCAATACATCTTTTCCATGCTTGCATCAGGTCTTCCACAGCAGGGCCTCACTGCTTTCTCTTCTTGCAGGTATCCCAGTTTAGAGGGCAAGAACCGTTTACCTTTTGGGGGGGGGCTTTGGATCCCCGGCCAACATCTTCTTGGTAGAATATCCATTGCTGATATCAGAGCTTTCTGTATTAATATATTTGCTTAATGACAGCTTAAGGAGACTTTAGTATATATTTTGGTTCTGAATAGAGAATAATCCTTTTCACAGTTCCTATGTCTATTAGTCATAAAGAAGGCAGTTTTAACCGGTTTTATAAGAGATTACCTGTAAAACAGTTGGCTCCAATTACAGTTAGAGAACGACCTCATCATCATCATATTCCTCCTTGTACTATGAAGGGGAGTAAGAAAGTCTCTCGTATTAAAACTTGCGGCACCTAGAAGGTAAGTTCATTAGGACTCATTATAAATCTGTTACAAGTGGATCCACAGAGGGTTTTTGATGCTGTAGCAGTCTGAGGCTTTTCTTCCTTCAAGTGTTCATATGGGCCAACCTTTCTGCTGGCACTTTCTGGTAATCCTACACAATGCAAAGCTGTATCTTTTCTTTCTCAGCCATTAAGTTGGTGACTTTGGCCTGTTGGAACATACAAATTTTCCGTAGTTAGTTTAAAGATAAAATTGCAAAGTTTTTGACAAAAAGTTTTCATATAATCTGTATCCCCGTTTTATTTAGGTTTTTATTTTGATTGCATGAGTCTCAAAAAAGGCAGTTGTAGTACACATACCTATAGGCAGGAATCAAGGTGCAGATTTCATCAAATTCACCCAAGCTGTTTTGGGTGACTGTATGTCATTAACTTGGGAAGAAAACTTAATTTCTTAAGTTGAATCATCCTACAGGTAAAAGAGAATGCTACAAGATGATACTGTACAGCAGAAAAATTATAGAGAACATTTGTATATGCCAATCCCAAAGTTAATGTTATACTGATTTTAAGTAAAACAAATGTGGACAACAACAATTTATATTTCCAATTAACTCAGATGCATTACTGTTTTTATCAAAACCTTTAAACCAATGTTATTTAATATATACATATTTACTTTTACTAAGTCCTAAAACACCATGTAACCTGTAGAGAGAGTCTGGGCAAAATTGAATACTTGTTGAACTCATGTCAATTAAATATACATTAATTGAATATAGACCGTGTCCCCTCTCCCACCCTCCACCCTCCCTCCATTCACCATTTCAGTCAGTTTTTTGATGCAGTCCTTTCTGTTGTTGTTCTTTTAATATGCATACATCCCTCTTCCACAAGAAATATTTACAACTGAGTTTATTGGTGCTAGCATCCACAGATGAGGAATATCATCAGTTTTGTTTTTCTGGGACTGTGTTACTATCACTTAATATAATATCTTCTAGCTCCATCCATTTACCTGCAAAATTCATAATGTTGTCTTTCTTTACTGCGGCATAAGAACTCCATGTGTACATGTACCATATTTTCTCTATCCACTCATCAGTTGAGGGGCATTTGGGTTGGTTCCAGCTTTTGCTATTGTGAACAAGAGTGAAATAAATATAGCTGTGCATGTATTCTGCAGTAAGATGAGTCTTGTGGTATATACCCAGGAGTGGTATGACTGGGTCAGGTGGTAAGTTCATTTGAGGTCTTCCCAGGGTTCTCCACACTGCTTTCCATAATGGCTGTATGAGTTTACATTCCCACCAGCAGTGGATGAGTGTTCCCCTTTCCCACAACTCTCCAGCACTTGTGTGTCACTTGTTTTTTTGATCCTGGCCAGTCTTATTGGAGTGAGAATGATATCTTAGAGTGGTCTTAATTTGCATTCCTATAATTATTAGTGACATTGAACAGTTTTTAAGATGTTTCTCAGCCATCTCTAATTTCTCTCTGTGAAGCTCTATTCAGTTCTTTGCTCCATCTTTTGGAGGATTCATTTGTTTTCTTTCTTCTTTGTTTTTTGAGTAGTTGTATACTCTGGAAATTAATGCTTTGTCAGATGTACTGCAGTGAAGGTTTCCTCCCACTCTGGGGTTTTCCTCTTCACTTCCTTTATTGTTTTCTTTGATGTACAGAAGCTTGTGAGTTTAATGAGGTCCCATTTGTCACTTTCGATCTTATTTCTTGTGCCATCTGCTGTCTGATTTAGGAAGTCTTTCCTACACCTATGTTCTTTTAGTCTGCTGCCAAGTTTCTCTTCTATTACCTCTAGAGTTATGGGTTTCACGTGGGGGTCTTTGATCCATCTGGAATGGACTTTTGTACAGGGTGAGAGGTAGGGGTTTAATTTTTCTTCTACAGTGTGTGCTATTGTTGCCAACACCACTTGCTGAAGATGCTGTCTTTCCTCCATTGTTGTCTCTTGGCCCCTTGTAAATTTGAGGTGGCTGAAATTGTATGTGCTCAGGTTTGGATCTTCAGTTTTAGTTTTCCATTGGTCAACAGGTCTGTTTTTGGGCCAGTACCAGGCTGTTTTTATGACTATAGCCCTGTAGTATAGTTTGATGTCTGGTATAGAGATCCCCCGTGTTGCTCTTTTTGCTCAGGGTTGCTTTGGCTATTCAGGGTCTTTTGTTTTTCCAACTGAAATTGAGGATTTTTTTCCCAAGCCTGTGAAGAAGCTCTTGGGGATTTTGATTGGGATTGCATTAAATCTGTCCATGTGTTTAGGTAGAATGGACATTTTTACTATATTTATTTTCCCAATCTATGAGCATAAGAGGTTTGTCCATCTTGTGATGTGTTCCTCAATTTCCTTCTTCAGGGGATTAAATTTTTTTGTTGTTGAGATCCTTGGTGTCTTTGGTTAGGTTTTTTTTTTTTTTTTGTTTTGAGTATTGTGAGTGGGAAGGTCTCCTTGTCTTCCTTTTTTTAGTTGCTTGTTGGTGGTGTAAAGAAAGGCTACTGTTTTTTTTTCTAGTTAATTTTGTAGCCCGCCACTTTACTGAAGTACTTAATCATTCTTCTAGGAGTTTTTCTGGTGGAGTTCTTAACATCCTTAAGTAGACAATCATATCATCAAGCAAAAAGGGATGTCCTGGCTTCCTCTTTTCCAATTAGAACTCCTGATTTCCTTTTCTTGCCTATTGCCCTAGCAAGGGTTCAAGCACTATATTGAAAAGGGATGGTGACAGGGGGCAGCCTTGCTGAGTTCACCTTTAAGGGAATGCTTCTTTTTCTAGATGCTTCCCATTTAGGATGATATTGGCTTTCGTTTCCTGTATATGGCTTTGATTACATTGTCCAATTCCCTCTAGGACTTTAAACATGAAAGGATGCTGGGTTTTGTCAAAGCTTTCTCCACATCAATTGAGATGATGGTGTGGTTTTTGTCTTTCAGTCTATTTATATGTGTCCTAGTTTGTCTTCCATTGCTGTGAACAAACAACTCTGACCAACACCAACTTGGGGAGAAAGGGTTTATTCAGCTTACATCTCCTGGTTCATAGTTCATCACTTAGGGAGCACAAGGCAGGAACTCAGGGCAGGAACCTGGAGGAAGGAGCTGAAGCACAGGCTATGGAGGAATGCTGTCCACTGGCTTGCTCGCTCTGGCTCATGCCCAGCCTGCTTCTTATACCATACACAAAACCTGCTCATGTGCGCACCACTCATGTGGACTGGGCCCTCCCACACTGCTCGACAATCAAGACAATACTCCACAGATGTGGCCACAGGCCAATCCAATGGAGTCAATTTCCCCAATTGAGGCTCCCTCAACCCAGGTGTGTCAAGTTGACACTAAAGCTATCCAGCAAAATATGCTTGATGAATTTATTGATTTTCATATGTTTGAACCATCCCTGCATCTCTGGTATGAATCCAACTTGGGTCATGATGGATGATCTTCTTGATGTGGGCTGGATGTGATTTGCCAGTATCCTGTTTAGAATTTTGGCATCTGTGTTTCATTAGGGAGATGGGTCTATAGTTCTCCTTTTTGGTTTGATCTTTACCTGGTTTTGGTAATAGGGTGATGCTGGTTTCATAGAAGGAATCTGGGAGAACTCCCCCATTTGTGTCCTTCTAAACAACTTGAGTAGTAATGGTTTGTATGTCTTTTTGAAATATTTATAGAATTCTGCTGTGAAACTGTCTGGCCTGGATTTTTTTGCTTGGGAGGTTACTTATTACATTTCAATTTCTTCATGTATTATTGGTCTATTTAGCTGTGATCTCTTCTTGGGTGAACTTTGGTGATTCCCAGGATTTTCAGATATTCATCCATTTCTTCTAGGTTTTCAAACTTNTTTTTTTTTTTCTCCCTCTCATTCTTTCTGGAGTTTGTCAATCTCTTCCTTTAGTTCTTTCGAAGTTTGTCATTGTATCCCTCCAGGTCCTTTTTGAGTTTTTCATTCTCTCTCTTTAGTTCTGAGTTCTTCTTTATTTTCTTTAATTTCTCTGCATAGGTCTGCAATTATTCCTCTAAGATCTGTTTCTTGGGTCACCTCCAAGGAGATCCCATTGTGGCTATGTCCTACAGGGTTGGTAGTGCTTGGTGTGGAATTATCCTGCACCTTTCCCATGTTGTCCCTTCTTTGTGTCCCTGACATATGGGTTTCCCTTTTGTGATTCAAATCACAAATGTCTTTTCACTGTGTTGAAGGCTGAAAGCTTGTTTTTTTTTGCTTGCCTCCTTCCGATGCTTTTCTTTTTCTTTCTTCCTCCTTGTTTATGGAGTATTAACTTGTCTAGGTTTCAGGCTTTCAATTTTGTTTATATATTGGATATTGGATGTCTAAGTCACTCTTCCCTTCCTGTTCTGAAGGTTCTCCAAAAAAGTCCACTTGGATACTCTCTCATCAATTCCAGTTGGGGGGGGGATATGCCTTAGCCCATACCCCGGTCCTTGTCTGGAGCAACTTCCGGGCTCCTGTGCTTCAGGGGCCCAGCCGCTCAAAGACACAAAGGCACTGAACCAGACCCACCTGGCACCGGCTGCAAAGGCAAAGGGCGGCTCCAGCAACCCAGGAATCAATCTACCCTAAACTTTACCCGTCTGGAGTGACTTCTGGGCTTCTGTGCTTCAGGAGCCTGCCTGCACAAAGACCTCTTTTTAGCTTTTAACACTTTACTCAACTTAAAATCTTTTAAACTCCAACTCCTATTTATTTATTTATTTATTTATTTATTTATTTATTTATTTATTTTTGTCTTTTTGAGACAGGGTCTCCCTTTAGTCCCAGCTGGCCTGGAGCTGGCTATGTAGACCAGCCTGGCCTTGAACTCACAGAGCTCCACCTGGCTCTGCCTCCTGAGTGCTGGGTTTATAGGTGTGTGCCTCCACACCTGGATCCTCCTTTTTTAATTATAATTTTTTGTCATAAATTGGGTTGCTATGGCCATGTTTAGTTAGTAGGAAAAAGCTACATAGATTTATAGGAACTAATATGTTTCCATGGAAGAATGAATTTGGAGCTTATTTATTTATTTATTTATTTAGGGTCTCCCTATGTAGCCCAGGCTGGCTTCAAATATGAGATCTTCCTGTTTCAGTCTCCAGAACGCTGGATCACAGACATTCACCACTATGTCTGGATCTTTTCCTGTTAATTAAACACCTTCTTATATAAAAATTCCTACCAAAGTAATGGTGTATAATTTATCTGTTGCGGTGGTTTGAAGGAGAAGCGTCCCCCATAGGCTCAAGTGGTGAACATTTGGTCTGTGGTCCCAGTTGCTGGCACCATTTGGGGTCCTCATGGACTCCTTAGGAGGTGTAGCCTTGATGGAGAAAGTGTGTCACTGGGGGTAGGCTTGGTACTCCATAGCCTTGCTCTGCTTCCATTCCTCTGTCTCTTCCTGTTGCTCTTCCTGCTTCCTGTGTCTGATTGAAGATGTGGGCTCTCAGCTTTCCACTCCTGCTGTGGCTGCTACCAGTCCTCCCCAGCCATGATGGACTCTTAGCCCTCTGGACACATAAGCCAAAATAAACTCTTCCTTCAGTAAGTTTCCTTAGTCATAGTGTTTTATCACAGCAATGGAAAAGTAATTAATATATCTGTAAAGACAACTGGCCTTTAAATAAATCTGTTTTAACAAATGCACTTGAACATGAAGTCAACTGTGCCTTCCACATATCACATGATGATTTCTTGAAACTTGAGAAATAAATAACTTGAATGAAACTATCTGGAATGTAGAGAAGGGCAAGAAAAAGATACCAGTGTGAGCCTATCTTTCACTGGATACCCAGGATGTGTCCTGCCCTATACTAGGTACATTATACAATTCTCTTACGAAACCCACACTCCCATTTATGAGTGAAGACACAGAAACAGACAACTAAGTTAAAGGTCGAAGGTCATGTCTTCAACCTTATCCAGTGACAAATGGGATTTGAACCTAGAGTCTACATTCTTTTCATCTGATTCGCGTATCCTTCAGCCGTTGCTGATTCTATCTTTTGGGTTCCACTAGGATAGGGCTTCTTTTGCCTTATAGAGTGGAATGGAGGGGCTTGCCTTCTCTGTAGCAGTGCCCTAAGGGTGTGGTCTTCAGCCAGCAGCCACAGCCTCATCTAGGAACCTGGTAGTCTTACCCTAGAGTGGCTGAATGGGGCCTTTGAGGACAGGATCAGCAGAATGGGGTTGAACAATCTCTCCAGGAGATTCTAGTATGTGCTAAAGTTTGAGAACAGCCACCCTGCAGCTCTTGACCTCCTGTGTTCATGATGATATACATGAGCTGCAGAACTAGAACTGACCCCACCTTGTCAATCGGTGCCCATCCTCCGAGCCAGCCCTGATGGGGAGAGGTGGGAAGAAGCCTGTGAACACTGTCAAAATGTTTCCATGTAGAACCCTATGTTAGTTTTCAAATTCTCTAAAAATAGACACAACATACTCTGTCCCTTCCTGGCAACAGCATGGAAGCCTTTTAATTAGTCCACCCTGGAGGAAATAGAGATGTGTTCGTTAAGTAATTGCTCTGATTACCAGTGAGCAGGGGCGTGCATTGTTTTCTGATGCATTTGTTACGAGTGAGCAGTGCTACCAAACTGAAGACTTCTTACAAGGGGATTAACATAAAAGAACTCTGACAAGCAGGGTAAGAGTGTAGGGGGGTGGTACTGATGACAGTAACAGTCATTGAACCAAACAAAAAGACACACACACACACTCACAAATACCAGTTCCATGTTGTCCCTTCTTTGTGTCCCTGACATATGGGTTTCCCTTTTGTGATTCAAATCACAAATGTCTTTTCACTGTGTTGAAGGCTGAAAGCTTGTTTTTTTTTGCTTGCCTCCTTCCGATGCTTTTCTTTTTCTTTCTTCCTCCTTGTTTATGGAGTATTAACTTGTCTAGGTTTCAGGCTTTCAATTTTGTTTATATATTGGATATTGGATGTCTAAGTCACTCTTCCCTTCCTGTTCTGAAGGTTCTCCAAAAAAGTCCACTTGGATACTCTCTCATCAATTCCAGTTGGGGGGGGGATATGCCTTAGCCCATACCCCGGTCCTTGTCTGGAGCAACTTCCGGGCTCCTGTGCTTCAGGGGCCCAGCCGCTCAAAGACACAAAGGCACTGAACCAGACCCACCTGGCACCGGCTGCAAAGGCAAAGGGCGGCTCCAGCAACCCAGGAATCAATCTACCCTAAACTTTACCCGTCTGGAGTGACTTCTGGGCTTCTGTGCTTCAGGAGCCTGCCTGCACAAAGACCTCTTTTTAGCTTTTAACACTTTACTCAACTTAAAATCTTTTAAACTCCAACTCCTATTTATTTATTTATTTATTTATTTATTTATTTATTTATTTTTGTCTTTTTGAGACAGGGTCTCCCTTTAGTCCCAGCTGGCCTGGAGCTGGCTATGTAGACCAGCCTGGCCTTGAACTCACAGAGCTCCACCTGGCTCTGCCTCCTGAGTGCTGGGTTTATAGGTGTGTGCCTCCACACCTGGATCCTCCTTTTTTAATTATAATTTTTTGTCATAAATTGGGTTGCTATGGCCATGTTTAGTTAGTAGGAAAAAGCTACATAGATTTATAGGAACTAATATGTTTCCATGGAAGAATGAATTTGGAGCTTATTTATTTATTTATTTATTTAGGGTCTCCCTATGTAGCCCAGGCTGGCTTCAAATATGAGATCTTCCTGTTTCAGTCTCCAGAACGCTGGATCACAGACATTCATCACTATGTCTGGATCTTTTCCTGTTAATTAAACACCTTCTTATATAAAAATTCCTACCAAAGTAATGGTGTATAATTTATCTGTTGCGGTGGTTTGAAGGAGAAGCGTCCCCCATAGGCTCAAGTGGTGAACATTTGGTCTGTTGTCCCAGTTGCTGGCACCATTTGGGGTCCTCATGGACTCCTTAGGAGGTGTAGCCTTGATGGAGAAAGTGTGTCACTGGGGGTAGGCTTGGTACTCCATAGCCTTGCTCTGCTTCCATTCCTCTGTCTCTTCCTGTTGCTCTTCCTGCTTCCTGTGTCTGATTGAAGATGTGGGCTCTCAGCTTTCCACTCCTGCTGTGGCTGCTACCAGTCCTCCCCAGCCATGATGGACTCTTAGCCCTCTGGACACATAAGTCAAAATAAACTCTTCCTTCAGTAAGTTTCCTTAGTCATAGTGTTTTATCACAGCAATGGAAAAGTAATTAATATATCTGTAAAGACAACTGGCCTTTAAATAAATCTGTTTTAACAAATGCACTTGAACATGAAGTCAACTGTGCCTTCCACATATCACATGATGATTTCTTGAAACTTGAGAAATAAATAACTTGAATGAAACTATCTGGAATGTAGAGAAGGGCAAGAAAAAGATACCAGTGTGAGCCTATCTTTCACTGGATACCCAGGATGTGTCCTGCCCTATACTAGGTACATTATACAATTCTCTTATGAAACCCACACTCCCATTTATGAGTGAAGACACAGAAACAGACAACTAAGTTAAAGGTCGAAGGTCATGTCTTCAACCTTATCCAGTGACAAATGGGATTTGAACCTAGAGTCTACATTCTTTTCATCTGATTCGCGTATCCTTCAGCCGTTGCTGATTCTATCTTTTGGGTTCCACTAGGATAGGGCTTCTTTTGCCTTATAGAGTGGAATGGAGGGGCTTGCCTTCTCTGTAGCAGTGCCCTAAGGGTGTGGTCTTCAGCCAGCAGCCACAGCCTCATCTAGGAACCTGGTAGTCTTACCCTAGAGTGGCTGAATGGGGCCTTTGAGGACAGGATCAGCAGAATGGGGTTGAACAATCTCTCCAGGAGATTCTAGTATGTGCTAAAGTTTGAGAACAGCCACCCTGCAGCTCTTGACCTCCTGTGTTCATGATGATATACATGAGCTGCAGAACTAGAACTGACCCCACCTTGTCAATCGGTGCCCATCCTCCGAGCCAGCCCTGATGGGGAGAGGTGGGAAGAAGCCTGTGAACACTGTCAAAATGTTTCCATGTAGAACCCTATGTTAGTTTTCAAATTCTCTAAAAATAGACACAACATACTCTGTCCCTTCCTGGCAACAGCATGGAAGCCTTTTAATTAGTCCACCCTGGAGGAAATAGAGATGTGTTCGTTAAGTAATTGCTCTGATTACCAGTGAGCAGGGGCGTGCATTGTTTTCTGATGCATTTGTTACGAGTGAGCAGTGCTACCAAACTGAAGACTTCTTACAAGGGGATTAACATAAAAGAACTCTGACAAGCAGGGTAAGAGTGTAGGGGGGTGGTACTGATGACAGTAACAGTCATTGAACCAAACAAAAAGACACACACACACACTCACAAATACCAGTTCACACTGTGAAGATTGATCAATGGCCTGTATTCTAGGGAAATAAACATTAATATTCCTGAACGTTCCAAGAAAACATCAAAACTCACCATATTCTTCCAAGTTCCAATTGCAGGCAGTTATATGTCTTATGTTTTTCCGAAGGTGACTCACTCAGTCCAGTAATAAGACATATATATATATATATATATATATATATATATCCCCAGGTTAGAGGAATATAGTCTATATGCATGCCATTTGTAGGAAAGACTCATCTTGACGGTCTCATGCTAGTGCAACAAGTCTGAATAACACTATCACAAACTCTCAAAGTTGAAAGAAAGTTGAGATTGTCACCTCCTCCTACCTCCCCAGTGACCTCTGACAGTCCTGCCCTCCTATGGTATCGTTCTGTCTTCTTCTCATGTCACAGGAATTGGATGAAGGCCCTGCTGGGTCAGTCAAGTTGTTGGAACCACACACAAGGGGTCTAAATCTCAGCCACAAAGGTTGGTTTGAGGCACCCGGTCTCTCAAATCACCTTATCAAAAAGGAAGAAACAGGTTCCAAATACGTGTCCAAGAAAAAAAGAATTTAATCAGCTTACCTCAACCAAATTGTCTTGGATAAACTGTTTACCATGCATTTAATCAGCACAACCTCTTCAGTGATAATTTCTGTAACAAGTGCAGTCTGTGAGGAGCCAAGGAAAGGACAGATGCTCTAGATGACATGGGTGATGGGACCGGCAGTGACATACCATTACAATTAACGCTCAGCATATCTTTCTCCTTCATTGCTAGTTTTCTAAGTATCTCTTCTCTGCCTTTATCTGAGTTGTTGGGAGACACCGTTTAACATAAAAGGTCCAGCCCCCTTCAGGCTGCTTTCCTTCCAGCCTGGTACGTGTCCATCCAGGTAGGGCAATAGAGCACTACTGAACTTACTATCCTCCTACTCAACTGACATTTATTTTTATTTTGTTTTGTTTTTGAGAGTCTCAAATAACCCTGGCTGACCTCAAACTATTTGTACCCATGGAAGTCTTTGATCTCCTGATCCCCCTGCTTCCACCTACCACTCCAGTGCTGGAATTATAGGTATGTACTACCACACAGTTTGTAAGGTGCTGGGAGGGAACCCCGGCTACTCACATTCTGGACAACTGGGCTATAATCCCAGCCCCCAGCCAACATGTGCCCTCAGCAGTTCCTTTCTGCCTTTGGTCAAGTAATCGAATGGATTCCATACTTTCTATCTTTTTTAGGTGGGAGGAGTGCTTAGGATTGAACTCAGGGCCTCATGCATGCTGAACACAGGCTCTACCACCAAACCTTGTACCCTGTCCCTTCTGGAACTATTGGGCAGATAAAATAAGACTGGAACCTGGCTTCTTGACTGCTAGAGCTTGATTTCTCTGCTGGCTGTCACTTAAAGACTTTAAGTCCATGTCTGCCTCTTGGTGGCTCAGCAATCACTCAGCTGGATCTGTCTAAAGCAGGGTTTGCTCCAGGGGAACCTGAGGAGAACTCCCCTGGGCTGAGGACAGCTTCGTTCTGACAGGTGGAGTGTTCTGCAGGGATTCCCCCTCACTAGGGGTCCTGACAGTGTATTGTGGCCATTCTCAAATTCACATAAATGGAATAAAGAACATCCTCCGATTTAATCTGCTGCTCCAGCCCCCGCGAGGACACAGCTGGTGAGGGTGTGCTGCTCTATTCACAGCTAGTCCCTTCTCTCCAGCCTTGCAATCATTTTGTTGTCTTTGTTATTTTATATCCTGCGGTGACTTCCCTGAGTGCGGTGAGTGATTAATTTATCTGGTGTCACAGGCTACAACATGTTGATATAAAGGGGGAAAAAAAAGTAAAGGGAAGGGTGGAAGGGGTGCCAGACTGCAGGGGCAAATGGGCACAGAATGCAAGCTCCAGCCTTCGCACAAAGCACCCCATTGGCCAAAGTGACCCCGTGACATTTTTTTGTGAACACGAGTGTGAACCTCTGAATGGTTAAGTTCCGAAATTCAAAGCCTGACACTCTCCCAGGGCGTTCTCACTTCCCCCACTGTCTCTGAAACATCAATAGCTTCAGGAAATAATGAAAAACAAATCAGAAATAAAATCAGCCCTTGAAAACCCTTGGTTCTCTATGTAAAGGGCTTCCACTGTTCAAATGCCAGTTTACAACAGAGCAAGAATCAGGATCTTGTCTGAAAACAAACTGGGTCTTTTGTAGTCCAAAGTCCTAATCCAACCCTTTCTTCTTGGCCCATGAACCTGAGAAGGTTTCTTGTGGCTATGGATTGGGGAGGCATCCAGTCCTGGATGGAAGCTTGTCTGTGCTTATGATTGTCAGTATTGGTGACAATACTGGTGAGGGAAGTGGATCCAAGGGTCAAGTCTCTCTGTGTGGAGTCCATATAGGGAAGTTTGCTGGGTCTTCGAACCTAAGAAGGAATTTCTTTTCTTTTTTTTTTTTTAATTTTTTTTTATTAATTTTTTATTTATTTCTGTATGTGTACGAATGTACTGTCTGCATGCAAGTCTGTGCACCCGTGTCGTGCAATGCCGCGGAGGTCAGAAGTGGGCGTCGGNCTTAGCCGCCATGTGGGTGCTGGGGATCGAACCCGGGTCCTCTGCAAGAGCGTCGGTGCTCTTAACCGCTAGGCTATCTCTCCAGCCCCAAGAAGGTTCTTATCCACCATGTGGGTGCTGGGAATCAAACCCGGTTCCTCTGCAAGAGCGGTCGGCGCTCTTAACCGCTAGGCCATCTCTCCAGCCCCGAGAATCCGTGAGATCTTTTGACATAAGAATCCAGCTGGAGCTACAGGGAGACCCTGTCTCAAAAAGTCCAAAACAAGTATAAGTTATGATTTATAGGCTGTTATGGTTCAAATAAGAGCAGGCAGCCCAAACTGATATTGAATGTTCAGACTATATAGTAAGACCCTAGCTAAAGAAACAAACAAATAATAAAACATGTCTCTTTTCGTTTTACTATTTCCTTTTTATTATTGTCCTGCTTAGAATAAAACACTGACATTTGGACATTGATCCTCCTGCCTCAACTTCCCTAGGAGCTATGCTTACAGGTAGGTACCACTACACTGGGCCTGCAGATTTTTAATTTGATGCCACTCCACATGTGTGTTGATTTTTGCTTTTATATCCTGAGCTACTGGCATAATATTCAAGAAATCATTCTTTGCACATATATCTTGGGGGTGTTTTTCTTATATTTCTCTAATAGTTTCAAAGTTTAAAGTCTTCGATTGCATTGACTTGAGAGATGAGGATCTAATTTCATTCTTCTACATACGAAAGCTAATTTTATCAGCACTATTTGCTGAAGAGGCCATCTTTGTTCCAATGTATGTTTTTGGCATTTTGGTTGAGATTTAGTTGGCTGTTGATGTATGGGTTTATTTCTGGGTCTTCTACTCTATTTGAGTGGTCTATGCGTCAACACTACGATATTTTTAAGGGAGCCAAGATAGTTAAATTGCTCCATTCTTATGTTTTTTTTTTTAATTTTTTTTAAAAAAATTTATTTCTTATGTGTATGAATGTACTGTCTGCATGCAGGTTTGTGCACCCGTGTCGTGCAATGCCGCGGAGGTCAGAAGTGGGCGTCGGATTCCCCTGGAGCTGGAGTTCTCTTGGAATTGGAGTTTCAGACGGTTCTCAGACGCCATGTGGGTGCTGGGGATCAAACCCGGGTCCTCTGCAAGAGCGGTCGGCGCTCTTAACCGCTAGGCCATCTCTCCAGCCCTGGAATTTACTTTCTTAATGACTGGTTAGTGAAAACAAGTCCCCAACTCAAAAGCTATTCTATCAGCTTTAACCAACCTTAACCCAACCTCACCATTTTATAATCTTGCTTTGAAATATGTGTTTCTCGCACTAAGTCCAGATTTTGGGAGTTTTAAGTTAATATCATTTTAAGCTAAGGGATGATGTAGCTCAGTTGGCAGACTGCTTGCCTAGCATGCAACGTCCTGGGTATGATCACCAGCGCCACATAAAACCAGCCACTGAGGTACTGTAAAGTATGCTGTAAAGAATGCAGCCTGTAAAGCCAGCATTCCAGAGGTAGATGCAAAAGGATTAGAATTTCAAGGTCATTCTTACACTACTTTGGGAGTTCGAGGCCAGAGACCTGGGATCCTGTCTCAAAGAATAATAACGTGGTTTTTAAAGAAATAATTATAATAATTTTAATTTAAAACTGATGCTCCTTCATTAAGGAAAATCTAAAATATTACCCTAGCTCCCTCCATGCGGAGATTACTGTTGCTACCGTATCAGAGTTAGTTAGCTTTAGCCGGAATGTGTGCATGTGCATGAATTTAGAATAAACTACGCTTATTCTAAAACTGTAACTCAGCACATCTTGGAATTTGTATTTCTTCCCTTAAATGAAAACATAATTTCATAGCATTCATTTTTCCCAGTTTTTAAAAGAATTTAGTGTATGTGTGTGTGTGTGTGTGTGCGCGTGTGTGTGTTCCCGCTTGCTACTTCTGCCCTAAACAGAAGCTTCTAGCCAACTTTTCTGTCTCTGCTATGGCTGGGATTACACAATCCCTGGTTCCTCCCCATAAACTGAATTTTTATAAATTTCATACAACATATTTTATTATATTTAGTTCTCTATCTGCGCCTTCTGCTATACTTAAATATATATATATATATATATATATATATATATCTANGGTACTCCTTTTTTTTTTTTTTTTTTAGTTTTTTTTTTTTTTTTTTTTGATTTTCTTATTCTGTATTGTTTTTTTTGTTTTTTTTATTTTTTTGTTTTGTTATTTTTACTATTTTTTATTTTAGTTTTTGTTGGTTTTTTTTTATTTTTTTTTTTTTTTTTTTTTTTTTTTTTTTTTTTTTTTTTTTTTATGGGGTTTTTTTGAGGTTATGAATTATGAATTTTCCAGATTTCTTTTCTCAGTATGTTGCTGTGGGAATAACCCCATATAGATTACGCGCAAGCGCTTCTTGATTGGGACGTTGGTTAACTTTGTAAGCCTGCTACTTTACAGTGAATGTGTCTCAGGATTAGCAGGAGTTACGGGTTTTGGAGGAGGAGCTTACAGTTTTTATTGTGGTTGAATTTCAGTACTCATAGAAATAAGATTCTTTGACTCGGTCCTTTCCAATTTCTACTCCCATTTAACTTTCTCATTTTTTATTCTATGTTTGACTATAAGATAACCTATCTGAATAGGAATGTTAGAGTGTGTGAGCCTTTGTCTTTGTTTCCTGATTTTAATGGGAATGTTTTCAGTTTTTCTGCCACTTCATATATGTTGGTGTGTGCTTTAGGTTGCTTTTATTAAAGTTGAGACCAGGTCCCCTGTTATCCCTCCGTTTATTTTATACTATGACTTTTATCTTTGAAATAGGAGTTAGGTATTATTTGCCAAAGCCTTTTCTGATCATCTAAAGTAGATGACATGTGGATTTCTGTCATTGAAGGCCTGTTTAATTGTGGATATATTATATATTGATTTATGATATATCTGAACCATCACCTATACATCTCTCTTGTGATTTAAGCCAACTTTATACATTTGTAAGATAAATTACTTTATATGTGTCATCTCATATTCGTTGTTTTGCAAGTATTTTTTTGAGAAATTTTTTTGTGCCTATATTCAGGCAGAACAGAGATTCATTAAAATTTTTCTTTTCTCGGGTCTTTTCTATTATTTAGTAATTTAAACAATCTTGGCTCCAATATTGAATCTATTTGGGAAGTTCTTTTTCCTATTTTCATGAAGGTATTTTGAAGGGAATACTGGTATAAGTTCCTAAGGTTTTCTATAATTTTTTTTTTTTTTCTTTGTTACTTTTACAGCATTTCTAAAGAGAGGATAAGAGGAAGAGAGAGGAAGACCTTTGTTGTACATGCCTGCAATGCTTGTGCCTGTTATTCACCATTTCCATATATTATGTATGTAATAACATAAAATAGACCCATGAATAATCAAGTAAAGGTGATATTGCACAAAATGCAGAGAAACCAAGAAAGAGGAGACTTAATGTGTTAAATGTGGTATTGTGAATGTTAATTTATTATTGAAAGTTTATTATTACCTAAAAAATCTTAAAACACTAAATGGAGCGTTATTAGAATATAAAGATACAAGTTAAATATATATAATATTTATATGTAAATATATTATATAAATACATATTTCAGTTATTGGGAGAGGTGAGTTTTGAAATAGTGCCGTTGATATCTAGCTGGCTAAATAGTAAGATTAAAAGAAATTTATTTTGATTCCCCAAAATGTATACTATGGGCAAACCCTTAAATATATTAGTAATAAAACAAAATAAAGATCACTGCAAATTTCTGAGAAGAAACAAATACTATTTTATAATTTGCACTTTAGGAAATGACTTTCTAATCATGTAATACGTTAGGAGCGCTGACCGCTCTTATACAGAGGACCCGGTTCGATTCCCCAGCACCCACACTGGCGGCCAAGAACCGTCTGACACTCCAATTCAAGGAGAACTTCAGTGCAGGGAGGATCCGACACCTCTTCTACCTCCGCGGCGGCGATGCACGGACACCGGGTCGCACCAACACCTTTGCATAGCCAGACCACAGTACTTCATACACATACAGAACATAATTTCTTTTAAAAATAAACTCTAAAGCAGAAAAAACATACGATGGCAGCAAGGTTTAACTATCTTGGCTCCGGCTTAAATATGGTAGTGTTACGGCATAGACCATCAAAGAGAGTTAGAGGAGACCCAGAAATAAACCCAAATAACAGCCACTAATCTCAACAAAAATGCCAAAAACATACATTGGACAAAAGCCTCCTTCAGCAAATAGGTCCCCCCTTGAAATAGAAAATTAGCTTTCGTATGTAGAAGAATGAAATTTAGATCTCACTCATCTCAAGTCAATGCAATCGAAGACTTTAAACTTTGAAACTATTAGAGAAATATAAGAAAAACACCCCCAAGATATATGTGCAAAGAATGATTTCTTGAATATTATGCCAGTAGCTCAGGATATAAAAGCAAAAATCAACACACATGTGGAGTGGCATCAAATTAAAAATCTGCAGGCCCAGTGTAGTGGTACCTACCTGTAAGCATAGCTCCTAGGGAAGTTGAGGCAGGAGGATCAATGTCCAAATGTCAGTTTTCTTTTCTAGGCAGGACATTAATAAAAAGGAAATTAGTAAAACGAAAAGAGCAATGTTTATATTATTTGTTTTGTTTCTTTAGCTAGGGTCTTACTATCTTAGATCTGGAACATTCAAATATTCGAGTTTTGGGCTGCACTTGCTCTTATTTGGACCAATAAACAGCCTTATAGAATTCTACTTTATTACTTGTTTTTGATTTGAGACAGGTCTCACTGAGTCAGCTGATCTTTATGTCAAAAGATCTACGTTCTCGGGCTGGAGATCCTAGCGGTTTAAGACGCCGCCGCTCTTGCGCAGAACCGGTTTGATTCCAGCACTCCAATGGGGATAAGACCTTCTTGGGGCTGGAGGGATGGCCTAGCTGGTAAGAGCACCGACCGCTACTTGAGAGGACCCGGGTTCGTCCCAGACCCACACATGGCGGCTAAAGAACCGTCTGAAACTCCTAATTCCAGGAGCTCCAGTCCAGGGGAATCCGAGACCTTCCTGCCCCGCGGCATTGCACGACAGGGTCACAGAACTGCATGCAGACAAATACATTCCCAATACACATTACAAAAATAATTAATAAAAAAAAATATTAAAAAAAAAATAAAAAAAAAAGAACCTTTACTGAAACTCCAGTCCAGGGGGAATCTGACACCCTCTTCTGACACTCCCGGCACTGCAGAACAGCAGGTCACAAACCTGCATCGCAGAACAAGACATTCACTACACATTACATGACAAAAAAAAACAAAAAAAAAAAGATTATCACAGATTCTCTTGGGTCTGCCTCCTGAGTCCTGGGATTCAAGGCCTGTCCACCCTGCAGCGCTGTCAATTCTGCACTTTTTTGTTTTTAAAAAACCATCTATTAACCCACTTGGTCTTTTAAAAACAAAGTTAATAATAAGGAAATTTCAGTTTCTAATTTTCGAGGATTTTCATAAATTATGAAGTATTATATTATATTTCAGCTCTGAAAAACTTGTCCAGTGGAAAACTATAAACACTTTCCCAAATTAGAATATTAATTCTCCTTAGATAATAGCATGTGCTAAGTGGGATGTAGTAGCAGTCCGCGCCATTTTCTAAAATGTCTTTCGGGGATGGAGAGATGGCCTATCAGGTAAGACTCTGATGCTCTTTGCATGAGGACCAGGGTTGATTCCCCAGCACCGCCACATGTTGGCTGAAAACTGTCTTTAAACTTCCAGGTCCAGGGGAATCCACCACCCTTTTCTGACCCTGACATTGCATACACGAGTTTCACATGAACCTACATGCACACAGTACATTCATACATATAAAAATAAATAAATGAAATAGATAGTAGATAGATTAGATTATCAAAGATAGATAGCGTATTTGACCCTTTTTGAGCTTGAATCCAATTCAGATTACTCTGATTACCACTGTTGTTGTTGGCTTCTGCTACATCTTCATCATACGCACCAAAACACCTTTGCCACTTCTGCATGCTCTGCACATCCCACTAAGAACTGTTACCGAGTTCCTTATCCCTTCAGCCCACCCACTCCTATGCAGCTAATCCAACCCCACCACACAGATAGTTCGTCCATTGGAGCAAGCTGGCTAGAGTCCACGTCCTTAGTGGTCCGCTCGCCCAGGCTGCTCAGATTCGCGCCCCAGCCAGACTAATCAGCTTCGACCATAGACTTTACCGGAACAAACCGAAACAGCAAATTGCTGACTATATTAATGGTCTAAGAGCTTGTCCAACACGCGTTAGAGCTCCCCGAGAGGAGTCTCGACTAACTTTTACGCTGTTAAAAAAAAAAATATTTATATTTATATAAAAATAACCTTTAGATCAAAGCATCAATTATTAAAATGCTAAAATAAATTTTGAAAGAAATAAAATCTTTAAAAAAAAAAAGAGGAAAAAGAGAAGAAAGAAGAAAGATGAAGCAGAGAACAAAATAGAATAGAGAGAATAGAAAGAAAAAAAGAGGAAAAAAATTAATAAATAAGTAAATAAAGTTAAATAAATTAAATAAGAATATTATTTAGGAGAAGAAAAAAAAAGAAGGAGAAAAGAGAAGAGAATAGAAAAAAAAGAAGAGCGATAAGAAAAGCAGAAAGAGAAGAAAAGATACGAGAGAACGAACAGTGTATGAGAAATATATCGGACAGAAAAATTAAATATCAATACATTGAAAACTTCAATCTGTTCAATCCTAAGGAGTATTACATGGAATGAATGTCATGGTTCAGAGGGTGGTTCTAAATATGGGATCCAAAATGAATATATTGTATACTAAAATTTCACAAAAAGTTTCAAATAAAAGGAGAATTAAAAATAAATAAATCCACTTACTATGTGGGGTGTTAAGCAAAAACATTAACAAGATAAACCAAGTAAAGATCGATGACCGTAGGTTCACCACACGGTGAACCTCCCAAAAGACAGCAGAGACAAGATGTTGTACATGCGTATGGGAGCGAAACTTGATACTTTTACTAGATTATATGTTTCTGATGTGTAAGGTGGAGTAAGTGGGTGTGTGTCTGTGCATCAGATTTGTGTCGCGATGTGTTTGTTCTGTATAGTTGATGTCTAATAGTCTGTGTCTGTATGTTGTCTGAATGCTATATCTGTTATGCGAGTGCTATACATCACAGAAATATAATTGCTGCCGTGTCCAGAGAGCAGATCGGAGAGCTGAATTGGATCAACAGGAATAGAACGCAGGCAGTTACAAAAAGCACTTGTGAGCCACGGGTGTTGTAAGGCTTTTGGAGAGAAGCGGTAGAAACCTGGAGATCCTCTGCAAGAGCAATACTTCATCAAAAGCGACACGCCATTTGGGTAGTGGTGTTTTAACCGGGGGACTTAACTGACAACAGATATTAAAGGAGATCGCGAACGAAAAAAGGTCAGGTGTAGACGACTTGGCAGTCGGATAACAGAATATATGAGATGATAGGAAGTTACCTGAGCCAGCTCTCTTCTTAGCAACCAAATCTATTGATCTAATACTTTTGTATTCACTTTCAGTAGTTAAAGCTGTACAACATGTGGTTGTGTACTATTAATTTTGACTGATTGTCTTTTTCATTTGTAATTTCTTAATTTTTTTCATTTTTTTTTCTAGAAAACAGAACTTTCTGCTTGTTTCAGATAAAAACCAAGGTAAAAACAAAACAAAAAGTAACACTTTAAAATAATAATGTAATCAAGGTGCTTACTAATCGTCAATCTGTTCTCTACGATGTAGTGTAACATCAATCATAGCTGAGAATTGGTTGTCAGTTGGAAAGAGTGCTTTGTCTGATAGGCAGGGAAGCCCAGGATCTAATCCCCAAGTACCACATAACCCGGAGGTCTGCTGGCATAACGTAGATCCCCTGAACCTTGGACGAAGTGGAAGCACAGAAGAATCAGAGAAGTTTGAGCGTCGATCTTCTTTCTGGGTTGCGAAGGCTATCCAGACTGCAAGGCCAGCAAGGAGACACATAACACGCTGTCCAGGAAACGAAATTGGATTACCCGATACTGAATTACAATCAGTAAACGACAATATCTCCTTAAGGTATATAGGTTTTTTTTCCTTTTATTTTTTATCTACTGGTTTTTTTTTGTAAAGATGATAATACAAAATCCATTCAAAATTGTAGCATGTAGCGGTAAACACATGATCCAATATGTTAAAATTTGGAAAAAGATTCAAAAAAAATTTGCAAACAAATTAAAAAATAGTCGATTAAAAAAAATAAAAAAAAAAATAAAAATATGTTTGTTAGAAATGTTTTAAATAGAAATACCTGTAGGAACGATAAATTATTGACTTTGATAGAAAAAAAATCTGTCAAAATGAAAACTTAAAATAAAATTGTAAAACATCATACAGAAACACAAAAATAAAGATATGCAAATAAAATCGTTTTCAGGATGCAAAATATACCCAAATATTTACAGTGATTTTCATCAAGGAAGAAGAATCTAGGTAATTTTACTTGTCTCATACTCTAAAAAAACTTTATAGGCTTGGGAAGAGTGGATTGGTTGTAGATGTATGGTTAATATGGTAACGCACTGGCGTGTTTCAACTTTCAGAGGATCCAACCAAAAGTTTTCGATAGCAGATGATTCACCCAGCAGCCCACATATTCTTTTATTTTTATTTCATGTTTATGAATGTTTATTGCCTGGTGTGTGTTGCAGTCCTACTCTGTGTTGATGTGATGCCTGCAGGAAGTCGAAGAAGAAGAGCCTCAGATACCCATGAACTTCGATAAATGCGACGGATTAGGGTGGTTGTTTGCTGCTGTGTGGTGTGCTGAGAACCCAAAACCTGGATTTCTCGCAAGAGTACGCTGTTGCTTCTTACCCACTGAGCCATATCCTCCAACCACAAGTAATTGTGGGTTTAGCATCAGGTTTTGTGTGTGTGTGGTTAATCCAGAGCAGTGTAGGCCTTGGAGGGTCTATGGATCTCTGTGTCAACAGCTCAAAGAGGAGAGTCCAGTCGCTGGCACTAGGATTTTATTTGGTAGCCTCTGCATGAGGCTAGTGGGGGGACATTAAAATCTGACTCATAGGCATGATATAATATATTCATATATATATATATATATATAGTATTTAATAGAAAGCGAAAGAAAAAAAAAAAAAAAAAAAAAACATATAAAAACTGTTGTATGCAAATTTATAAAAATTCAGTATGCGGGAGGAAACTCAGGGATGTGTAATCCCAGCCCATAGCGAGGAAGATACAAGAAGAAAATTGCTGTAGAAAGCTTACTGTTCTTAGGGCGCGAAGTAGCAGCCGGGGACACACCACTACGCCACACTACAGCTACACCACACACTACACCTAAATTCTTTAAAATGGAAAAAAAATGAATGCTATTGAAATATCTGTTTTCATTTTAAGGGAATGAAATTTACCAATATTTCCAAGTATGCTGTCTGAGTTACAGTTAAGCGTTAGATAAGCGCTTAGTTTTATTCTAAATTCATGCAACACTTACATGCAACACATTCCGTGGCTAAGCGCTAACTAAATCTACTGTATACCCGGTAAGGCAACAGTAATCCTCCGCATGAAGATAGAGGAGTTAGTTGCCTGAACGAGGTCTATTGTTAATTTAATCCTTATATAAGTAATATTATTAAACTATTCAAACAGTATATATTCTTTATGAACACTGGGATCTATCTTTGGCAGATACCAGGTCTCTGGCCTCGAAACTCCCAAAATAGTGTAAAGAATGACCTTGAATTCTAATTCCTTTTGCATCTTACCTCTGGAATGCTGGCTTAAGGTCGTGCATTCTACAGCGAACTTAGAGTACCTCAGTGCTGGTTTAGTTGGGTGGTGTGAGTGCTGATCAATACCCGGACCGTTGCTATGCAATAGGCCAAGCTAGTCTGCCAACTTGAAGCTATTCAATCATCCCTTAGTCTTTTATCGTCTAACAAATGATATTAACTTTAAAAACTCCCAAAAAATCTGATCTTGTTATTTGCGATAGAAATCCATCAAGGACACATATTTCAAAGCAAGATTATAAAATGGTTGAGGTTTTGGGCTAAGGTTGGTTAAAGCTGATATAGCTTTGGAGTAGTGGGGGAATCTGTTTTACACTAACCAGTCACTAAAAGAAAGTAACATTCCAGGCTGGAGGAGATGGCCCTAGCGTTATAAGAGCGGCCACCGCTCTATTATTCGTTCATTTTGCAGTTAGGCTATACCACGGGTTTTTTGTACATCTCTCCCTTTCAAAAGCCATACGCCACAATTTGGACGATAACTGAGATAATCGTTCTGGAAACTCCAATTCCAACGAAGAAAACTCCTCCAGGCTCCAGCGGGAACTCCGACGTATTACCTGGAAACCCGACATTTCTAGAGAGAACACTCTCGCTGATCAGTGGTCTATACAAGAATACGACACTGAAAAGTGGATACAGAAGGGGGGTGCTAACACCAGAGACTGTAGCATGCAGACCAGTGACATTCTACAACATTAAAATATTGCTACACCATCGGAAAGACAACTCAAATTAAAAAAAATTAATAAGAAAAAATTTAATCAAACATGAAATGACCTCTCTTCCAAGTCCATCTTCCATACACGATAGATTTAAATCCTAAAAAGTATAAAACGCCATGAGAAAAAAACAACTTTCCTAAAAACCGCAATGTTGGTTGAGAAAGCATCACAGAAGAGATCTCTTTATTAATTAATATTTTTATTAATTTTGTATTCACATAACCATTCTGATATGTGTACCGAATGTACTGTCTGCATGGCAAGTCTGCGCACCCGTGATGTGCGCTAGCTAATGATAACCACTGAAGGACAGAGTCAAGACTATCGTGATAAGGCGACATCGACAAGTATCCTCCCGTATCTCGATTGAGTCCCGTATTGCGTGTAAACTTGGACCAATGTTTCTATCAGACGAAGGGTTCTCAGACGCCCATGTAGAGGTCTGCGGATCACAACACCGGTGCGTACTCTCTGCCACAAGGTATCTCCCGGACAGTCAGGCGCTCAATCGCTTCATCCTCTAAAAGCCTTTTACATCTCACACATCACCCAACCGTCGAATAATTACGCGCCACTCTCATACTCCCATCAGACCTTGGGAACAAAGATCCCAGATAAAAGCTCACTATGGTGATGAGAACTTTCTTAATCATCTGGTTAGATGAAAAACAATCTCACCGTGAGTCCCCACAAACTACAGCTAAAGCCTATTCATCAGCTTTATACCAACCTTAACACAGTAACGTCTCACCATCCTTTATAATCTTGCTTTGAATCAAATATGGTCCTTCGTCCCACTAATGTCCTCACGATTTTGGGAGTAACGCTCTCAATATCATTTTAAGCTAAGGATGATGTATGCTCAGTTGGCAGACTGCTTGCCTCCTTTCCCTAGCATGCAAACGTCCTGGATATGATCACCAGCGCCACCCCAACCCCCCTCCTTGTCCCTCCTCCTCTTAGCGACCACCTAACCTCAACACCCCCGTACCCTCTACCTCCCCTTCTACCTCCATACCATTCATCCTTAATCACCAGCCACTCTCGAAGGTACTGTATATCATGTATGCTGTAAAAAGAATTCGGGTCCATGTAAACCCAGCTAGGTTTTCCCATGACCTGTTGTAGTCATCCCTAAAGGACATTAGAAATTTCTTAAGGTCAATTGCTTCTTAACTCATCCACTTTTGGGGAGTTCGAGTCACAGAGACCTGGGAACTTCCTGTTCTCAAAGTAATAATAACCGTGTTTAAAGAAATAATTATAATAATTTTAATTTAAAACCTGTATGCCTCCTTCATTAAGGAAAATCTAAAATATTACCCTAGCTCCCTCCATGCGGAGATTACTGTTGCTACCGTATCAGAGTTAGTTAGCTTTAGCCGGAATGTGTGCATGTGCATGAATTTAGAATAAACTACGCTTATTCTAAAACTGTAACTCAGCACAACTCCTTAGGCAATTTGTACTCTTCTTTCCCTTAATTAATGAAATAACAAGTAAGTTCATGGCAGTGCAATTTTTCCCAGTTTAAAAGAAAATTTAGCGTATGTGTGTGTGTGTGTGTGCGTGTCTGGTGTTCCCGCTGCTACTTTCTGCCCTAAACAGAAGCTTCTAGCCAACTTTTCTGTCTCTGCTATGGCTGGGATTACACAATCCCTGGTTCCTCCCCATAGGATAAACTGGAATATTATATTATAATATACTATATCATACATATAATAATTATATATATATTAGTCTCTAATTACCTGCGCCTCTCTGACATATAACTTAGAATACATAATATACATTATATGTTATATAGATTATATCACAAAATAAGGAAAATCAATATAGGTAATGTTAATGTCTAATGTGTATATATATATATATATATATATATATATGCCTATAGAGTCAGATTTATGCCCCCACTAGCCATCAGAGGCTACCAAATAAAAATCCTAGTGCCAGGAATGGACTCCCTCTTTTGAAGCTGTTGACCAGATGTCCCATAGACCCTCCAATGCCCCTGCTCTGGATTACCCACACAAACCTGATGCTAAGACCCAATTACTTGTGGTTGGAGATATGGCTCAGTGGTTAAGAGCACCAGCTACTCTTGCTGAGAATCCAGGTTTGGGTTCTCAGCACCCACACAGCAGCAAACAACCACCCTAACTCCAGGTTCAGGGGATCTGAGGCTCTCTTCTGACTTCTGCAGGCATCACATAGCACAGGAGCACTTGCATACACACAGGCAATACATTCATACACATGAAATAAAAATAATAAAGAAAATATGTGGGTGCTGGGAATCGAACCTGGATCCTCTGAAAGAACACCCAGTGCTCGTAACCACTACACCATCTCTCCAGCCTATAAAGTTTTTTAGAGTATGAGACAAGTAAAAATTACCTAGATTCTTCTTCCTTGATGAAAATCACTGTAAATATTTGGGTAAGCATCCTGAAAACGCTTTTTATGCAATATTTTGTGTTCTGTATGATGTTTTACAATTTATTTTTAAGCATTTGACAAAGAGTCAAAGATATACGTCCACAGGTATTTATTTAAAACTTTAAAACTATACATACTTTAAAAAACCAAGAAAAAAAAAAGAAAAAAACCATATATACCTTAAAGGAGAATATTGTGTTCTGTTAGATATGGGTATGATCCTTTTGTTTTCCTGGACAGAGTGTTATGTGTCTCTTGCTGGCCTTGAACTCCCTTCGCAACCAGAAAGAAGATGACCTCAAACTTCTGATCTTCTTGCTTCCACCTTCTCAAGTTCAGGGACTACGTATATGCCAGCAGACTCGGGTTATGTGGTACTGGGAATGAACCTGGGGCTTCCTGCCTACTAGACAAGCACTCTTCCAACTGACATTCCCAGTATGATTATTTACATCACAATGCCCACTGATAAACATTTAAAGTGTTACTTTTTGTTTTGTTTTACTTGGTTTATTTATTCTAAACAACAAAGAAGTTTCTGTTTTCCTAGAGAAAATGATAGATTACAGAGACAAACAGCACACACATGTTGTACAGCTTAACTACTAAAGTGAATACAAAAGTATAGATTATAGATTTGGTGCTAGAGAGATGACTCAGTGGTTAAAACAACACCTAGAGTACTGCTCTTGCAGAGGATCCAGGTTCAGTTCCCACAGAGCCTACACCGTGGCTCACAAGTGCTTGTAACTTGAGTTCCTGTTGATCCAACACCCACTTCTGGACCTGGCAGGTACTTGCACCCATACACACACAGATATAGACACAGACACATACAGACACAGACATACAGACACACAGACACACACACACACAGACACACACACACACACACACACAAGTAAACATTAAATTCTAAGAAAAGGTACAAGTTTGCACTCCCATCACACAGTGTGAGAACCCACGGTCATCGACACTGTTATCATTAACTTAATGTTTTTGCTCATAGTAAGTGAAATTTATTATCTTTTACTCTCTTTCTTGAATTTTTGTGAATTTTGTACAATATATATTGATCATATTTAGAACCCCTCTAAACATTTCATTCATTAATGGAAGATTGAAGTTTTTTCATGTATTGAATATTTAATTTCTGTGAATTCTCTCTTCATGCTATATGTTCATTTAATAATAATCAAGGTTTTCTTTATAGATAAAATATTTTTCTTTACAGTAAAAACGTTTAGTCAGGACCCTGGGCAGGGTTGGGAGCTCCAGTGTTTGTGGTAGTCTATGAGACACTAGGTGACCTAAGCTTCTCCAGAACTTGTTGTTCTGCATGGCTGAAGGGAAGGAACTGGTAACTCTTCAGTGGGATGTGCAGAGCCATGCAGAAGTGGCAAAGGATGTGTTGGGTGGTGATGATGAAAATGATGCAGAAGCCAAAACTAACAGTGGTATCAGAAGTAACTCGTGATGGACAAGCTACAAAAGGGTCAAAGCTATCTATCTATTTATCTATCTATCTATCTATCTATTTATTTATTTATTTTTATATGTATGAATGTACTGTCTGCATGTAGGTTTGTGAACCTGTGTCATGCAATGCCCAAGAGGTCAGAAAAGGGTGTCGGATTCCCCTGGAACTGGAGTTAAAGACAGTTTTCAGCCAACATGTGGGTGCTGGGGATCAAACCCTGGTCCTCTGCAAGAGCAGTCAGAGCTCTTAACCACTAGGCCATCTCTCCATCCCCAAAGCTATCATTTTAGAAAAGGACTGCTACTACATCCCACTTAGCACATGCTATTATCTAAGGAGAATTAATATTCTAATTTGGGAAAGTGTTTATAGTTTTCCACTGGACAAGTTTTTCAGAGCTGAAATATAATATAATACTTCATAATTTATGAAATCCTCAAATTAGAAACTAAATTTTTATTATTACTTTGTTTTTAAAAGAACCAGTGGGTTAAATAGATTGTTATTTTTAAAAAAAAGTGCAAATTGAACAGCGCGCAGTGGCACAGGCCTTTAATCCCAGGACTCAGGAGGCAGACCCAAGAGAATCTGTGAGATCTTTTTTTTTTTTTTTTTTTTTTTCTGTATGTGTAATGAATGTACTGTTCCTGCATGCCGTTTGTGCACCGGTGTCGTGCAGTGCCGCGGAGGCAGAAGAGGTGTCAGATTCCCCTGGAACTGGAGTTTCAGAGGTTCTTTTTTTTTTTTTTTTTTTAATTTTTTTTTATTATTTATTTTTGTAGGTGTAGAATGGAATTGTCGCATGCAAGTCGTGTGCACCCGTGTCGTGCAATGCCGCCGGAGGCAGAAGAGGCTCGGATTCCCCTGGAACTGAGTTCTCCTGGGATTGGAATTACAGACGTTCTTAGAGCCGCCTGTGGGTGCTGGGGATCGAACCCGGGTCCATCTGCAAGAGCGTCGTTGATCTTAACCGCTAGTCGTCTCTCAGCCCCTAAGATAGTTTTTATCCACCATGTGGTTGCTGGGAATCAAACCCGGTTCCTCTGCAAGAGCGTGGCTCCTTAACCGCTAGCATCTCTCCAGCCCCGAGAACCGGGAGATCTTTTGACAGAAGAATCCACGGGAGCTACAGGGAGAACCCGGCCAAAAAGTCCAAAACAAGTATAAGTTATGATTTATAGGCTGTTATGGTTCAAATAAGAGCAGGCAGCCCAAACTGATATTGAATGTTCAGACTATATAGTAAGACCCTAGCGAAAGAAACAAACAAGAATAAAGACTGTCTCTTTTTCGTTTTACTATTGTCCTTTTTAATTATTGTCCTGCTTAGAAAATAAACCACTGACATTTGGGACATTGATCCTCCTGCCTCAACTTCCCTAGAGGCTATGCTTACCGGTAGGGTACCACTCACTGGGCCTGCAGAATTTTTTAATTTGATGCCAATCCACATGTGTGGGTTGATTTTTGCTTTTATATCCTGAGCTACTGGCATAATATTCAAGAAATCATTCTTTGCACATATATCTTGGGGGTGTTTTTCTTATATTTCTCTAATAGTTTCAAAGTTTAAAGTCTTCGATTGCATTGACTTGAGAGATGAGGATCTAATTTCATTCTTCTACATACGAAAGCTAATTTTATCAGCACTATTTGCTGAAGAGGCCATCTTTGTTCCAATGTATGTTTTTGGCATTTTGGTTGAGATTTAGTTGGCTTGGTGAGGTATTGTTTTATTTCTGGTCTTCACTCTATTTGAGTGGTCTATGCGTCAACACTACGATATTTTTAAGGGAGCCAAGAGTGAATTGCTCCATTGTATGTTTTTTTTTTTTAATTTTTGTAAAAAATTATTTCCGTAGGTGTTGAATGTACTGTCTGCATGCGGTTTTGTGCACCCTGTCTTGCAATGCGCGGAGGTCAGAAGAGGGTGTCGGATTCCCCCCCTGGAACTGGAGTTTCTCTCCCTGGAATTGGAGTTTCAGACGGTTCTTGGCCGCCATGTGGGTTCTGGGGGATCGAACCCTGTCCCTCTGCAAGATCGGTCAGCGCGCTCTTAACCGTATTACATGATTAGAAAGTCATTTCCTAGTGCAAGATTATAAAAATAGTATTTTTTATTTTTTTTTTTTTTTTTTTTTTTTTTTTTATTTTTTATTATTACATTTAAGGTTTTTACCTATACAGAATTCATTTTGGGGCATCAAATTTTTCTTTATCCTATGTGGCCAGCTAGTATGCCAACGGCACTATTCAAAAACTCACCTCTCCCATTAACTTGAAATTTGTATTTATATATATTATTTATATAATTTATATATATTAAACTTGTTATTTCTATATTCTAACCCCATTTGTGTTTTAAGATTTTTTTAGGTAATAATACTTTCAATAAAATTAACTTCACAATACCACATTTAACACATTAAGTCTCCTCTTTCTTGGTTTCTCTGCATTTTGTGCAATATCACCTTTACTTGATTATTCATGGGTCTATTTTATGTTATTACATACATAATATATGGAAATGGTGAATAACAGGCACAAGCATTGCAGGCATGTACAACAAGAGGTCTTCCTATCTCCTCGTATCCGCTCTTTAGCAAATGCTGTAAGTACAGAATTAATAGAAAACCTTTAGAGAACTTATACCAGTATTCTTCAAATTATTCTGAAAATAGGGAAGAGAAGAAACATTCCCAAATGATTTCTATGGAGCCAGTATTGCTTTAATACTAAAACTAGAAAAAGACCCGAGAAAAAAGAAAATTTTATGTCAATACTACTTCTGCTGAATATAGAAACAAAAATTCTCAAAAAATACGTCAAACCAAATTCAGAACAAATTAAAAAGATTATCTACAATGATCAAGTTGGCTTAATCACAGAGATGTAGGGAGGTTCAGTATACATAAATCAATATACATAATCCACCACATAAACAGGCTCAAGGACAGAAACCACATGAGCATATCATTCGATACAGAAAAGGCCTGTGGCAAAATCCACTCCTATTCATGATAAAAGTCATAGAAAAATCTAGGGATACAGGGGACCTGTCTCAACATTAATAAAAGCAACCTACAAGCACACACCAAACATCATATGAAGTGGAGAAGAATCTGGAAACTTTCCCATTAAAATCAGGAACAGACAAGGAGTTCACACTCGCCATTCCTGTTAAGTATAGTACTTGAAGTCAACTAGAATAAAAAATGAGAGTTAAAGGGAGTAGAAATTGGAAAGGAAGAAGTCAAAGTATTTTTATTTTCATGCTATTTGATTCTTTACATAAAAGACTGTAAAGACTCCTCCCCAAAACTCCTAAACCTGATAAACACATTCAGCGAAATAGGAAGATACAAAATTAACACTCCCAATCAAGAGCCTCCTAGGTACCCACACAACTGACGAAGAAAGAAATCGTGGAAAATTCATATTCATAACTCAAAAAAACCCCATAAAATATCTTGCAGTAATCTAACCAAGGAAGTGGAAGACATATAACTAAAAAAACGTGAGTATAGAAGAAAGAATTGTAGAGAGACACCAAAAGATGGAAAGACTTCCCGTGAATTGATTAGTAGGATTAATACTGTTAAAGTGGCCATCCTATCAAAAGCAAGCAACAGATTTAATGTAATACCTATTAAAATTCCAACACAATTATTCGTGGAAATGTTTAAAAAATCCTCAAATTTTTCTAGTGGACCACACACACACAAACACAAACCACCACGTGGAGAGCGTGTGTGGCGACAGTCCTAAGATGGCACCCGAGACTTTAGCAAAAGTTTTATGACTAACACCTTAGTCTTATGACTAACGCCTGAGTCTTATGACTAACACCTGATTTCCCTCCTACCTCAAAGTAAAGCCACCTCCACCGTTCGAGCTGCACAGGTGCACCCTGGATGCAAGATCAGGCCAGATGATACCAATAGACTGAGGCCACACAACCTGGGCGGAGAAGGTGGAGCGGGAGAGGATTAATAGAGAAGACTTTTCTGTTCTTGGGGAAGAAGAAAAAGAGGAAGTAAAAATGCTGTAATGTGCCTGAATAACCCGCTTTGAGAAGAACGAGCTAGAGGTGCGTTATGTTCTGCAGACAGAATGTAAGCAACACACACACACACTAAGGAAATGATTCTGCACAATAATGGAGTTTCTGGAGGAATTCCTATCCCTGATGTCAAATTATATAACAAAACTCTAGGAATAAACAGCATTATATTAGCATAAAAATGGCATATATATTAACGGTGTAGAATTGAGAACTGAGATTTAAGTTCATGCCNATTGTTTTGGGCAGAAATTTACTGTTTCAGTCAGTTCTTTGTCCCAGTCTTGTTGTTGTTGTTGTTGTTGTTCCTTCCAATTTGTATTGCTCCAAAATATGCATCTATACTTATGTCACATATATACCATAATTTTGATGTCTGAAAATAAACTGTATGTAATTCCAAATCATATTCTGGAATGTACATTTTCCCCTTTTAATTTTATATTACTCTAAAATATGCATACATACTCTCCACACATATACCAAAATTACAAAGTCTGAAAATAAGTGATAGGTCAATTCTAGAACCTGTTAAAGGATTCATATTATAAGAGCATGGTTGCTTTCAGATAAAAAGAAATACAACATTAACATTTCTCAGTTTGCCTTACAACTAAGGATTTGGTGCTAGCATCCACAAATGAGGGATACCATTCGTCATTTTTTTTTTTCTGGGACTGTGTTACTTCACTTAGCATAATAGCTTTGAGCTCCATCCATTTACTTGAAAAGTTCATGAAGTCATCTTTCTTTACTGCTGCATAGAACTCCATTGTGTAGATGTACCACATTTTCTCTATCCACTCCTTGGTTGAAGGGCACTTCTAGCTCTTCGCTATTATGAAGAGAACTGCAATAAACATGGTTGTGCACATATCTCTGCAAAAGGATGAGTCTTGTGGGTATATACCCAGGAGTGGTATGATTGGGTCCGGTAATAGGTTCATTTTGAGTCTTTTAAGAATTCTCCATCCAAAAAATAAAAAATAAAAAAAAATTTGCTGGGCATGGTGGCACATGCCTTTAATCCTAGCACTCAGGAGGCAGAGGCAGGCGGATCTTTGTGAGTTCAAGGCCAGCCTGGTCTACAGAGCGAATTCCAGGACAGCTGGGGCTACAGGGAGACCCTGTCTCAAAAAGACTAAAAAATAAAAAATAAAAAATAAAAAATAAAAAAGAATTCTCCACACTGCTTTCCACAGCAGTTGTACGAGTTTGCATTCCCACCAGCAGTGGTTGAGTCTTTCCCTTTCCTTACAATCTCTCCAGCATTTGGTATCTTTTGTTTTCTTGATCCTAGCCAGTCTTATCTGAGTGAGATGATATCTTAAAGTGGTTTTAATTTTCATTTCCTCAATTATTAGTGATGTTGAACACTTTTTTTTAATTAAAAAAATTTTTTTTATTAATTTTATTTATTTCCGTATGTGTCTGAATGTACTGTCTGCATGCAGGTTTGTGCACCCGTGTCGTGCAATGCCGCGGAGGTCAGAAGAGGGTGTCGGATTCCCCTGGAACTGGAGTTCTCCTGGAATTGGAGTTTCAGACGGTTCTTGGCCGCCATGTGGGTGCTGGGGATCGAACCCGGGTCCTCTGTAAGAGCGGTCAGCGCTCTTAACCGTATTACATGATTAGAAAGTCATTTCCTAGTGCAAGATTATAAAAATAGTATTGTTATTTCTTTGAGAACATTAGTGACTTTATTTTTTATTACATTTAAGGTTTTTACCTATACAGAATTCATTTTGGGGCATCAAATTTTTCTTTATCCTATGTGGCCAGCTAGTATGCCAACGGCACTATTCAAAAACTCACCTCTCCCATTAACTTGAAATTTGTATTTATATAATATATTTATATAATATTATATATATTAACTTGTATTTCTATATTCTAACCCCATTTGTGTTTTAAGATTTTTTTAGGTAATAATACTTTCAATAAAATTAACTTCACAATACCACATTTAACACATTAAGTCTCCTCTTTCTTGGTTTCTCTGCATTTTGTGCAATATCACCTTTACTTGATTATTCATGGGTCTATTTTATGTTATTACATACATAATATATGGAAATGGTGAATAACAGGCACAAGCATTGCAGGCATGTACAACAAAAGGTCTTCCTCTCTTCCTCTTATCCTCTCTTTAGAAATGCTGTAAAGTACAGAATTATAGAAAACCTTTAGAGAACTTATACCAGTATTCTTCAAATTATTCTGAAAATAGGAAAAGAAGAAACATTCCCAAATGATTTCTATGGAGCCAGTATTGCTTTAATACTAAAACTAGAAAAAGACCCGAGAAAAAAGAAAATTTTATGTCAATCTGTCTGCTGAATATAGACACAAAAATTCTCAATAAAATACTTGCAAACCAAATGCAAGAACACATTAAAAAGATTATCTACAATGATCAAGTTGGCTTAATCACAGAGATGTAGGGATGGTTCAGTATACATAAATCAATATACATAATCCACCACATAAACAGGCTCAAGGACAGAAACCACATGATCATCTCATTAGATGCAGAAAAGGCCTTTGGCAAAATCCAACTCCTATTCATGATAAAAGTCATAGAAAAATCTAGGGATACAGGGGACCTGTCTCAACATTAATAAAAGCAACCTACAAGCACACACCAAACATCATATGAAGTGGAGAAAAACTGAAAACATTCCCATTAAAATCAGGAACAAGACAAGGATTTCCACACTCTCCATTCCTGTTCAGTATAGTACTTGAAGTCAACTAGAATAAAAAATGAGAGTTAAAGGGAGTAGAAATTGGAAAGGAAGAAGTCAAAGAATCCTTACTTGCAGAAGATATGATTCAACACATAAAAGACTGTAAAGACTCCTCCCCAAAACTCCTAAACCTGATAAACACATTCAGCGAAGTAGCAGGTTACAAAGTTAACACTCCCAAATCAAGAGCCTTCCTATGTACCCACAGCAAACATACTGAGAAAGAAATCTGGAAAATTCATAATTCATAACCTCAAAAAAACCCCATAAAATATCTTGCAGTAATCTAACCAAGGAAGTGGAAGACATATAACTAAAAAAAACTTAGATATAGAAGAAAGAAATTGTAGAAGACACCAAAATATGGAAAGACTTCCCATGATATGGATTAGTAGGATTAATACTGTTAAAGTGGCCATCCTATCAAAAGCAAGCAACAAATTGAATGTAATACCTATTAAAATTCCAACACAATTCTTCATGGAAATTTAAAAATCCTCAAATTTCATATGGAAACACACACACACACACACACACACACACGTGGAGAGCGGGTGTGGCGACAGTCCCAAGATGGCACCCGGGACTTTAGCCAAGTCTTATGACTAACACCTGAGTCTTATGACTCACGCCTGAGTCTTATGACTAACACCTGATTCCCTCCTACCTCAAAGTAAAGCCACCTCCACCGTTCGAGCTGCACAGGTGCACCCTGGATGCAAGATCAGGCCAGATGATACCAATAGACTGAGGCCACACAACCTGGGCGGAGAAGGTGGAGCGGGAGAGGGATAAATAGAGAGACTTTCTGTTCTTGGGGGAAGAAAAAAAGAGGAAGTAAAAATGCTGTAATGTGCCTGAATAAACCGCTTTGAGAAGGACGAGCTAGAGGTGCGTTATTTCTGCAGGACAGAATGTAAGGCAACACACACACACACTAGAGGAAATGATTCTGCACAATAATGGAGTTTCTGGAGGAATTCCTATCCCTGATGTCAAATTATATAACAAAACTCTAGGAATAAACAGCATTATATTAGCATAAAAATGGCATATATATTAACGGTGTAGAATTGAGAACTGAGATTTAAGTTCATGCCTTACAACCACTCGATTCTTGACAGAGGGGCCCAAAATGCACACTGTACAAAAGATAGCATGTTCAACAAATGGTGCTGGTCAAACTGGATATCTGAATGTACAAGAACAAAACTAGATCCTTATATCTCACCATATGTAAAACTCAACTGTAAAAGGATCAAGGATCTCGACAAAAGACATGATACCCTGAACCCAATAGAGAAAAAAGTAGGGAATACATGGGAAAAGGACTTTCTGTAGTGCAAGCATTAAGTCCAACAACTGACAACTGGGACTTCATGAAACTGAAAAGTTTCTGTATGACAAAGGACACCCTCATGCAAGTGAAGAAGCAATTTACAGAATGGGAAAAATCTTTATCAGTTAAATCTATGACAGAGAATTGGTATCTAGAATATATAGAGAGCTAAAAAAGACTAAACGAAAAATTAAAAATTAGGGGAAGGAGCAGATCAGAAAGTTCTCAAAAGCTGAAGCCTGAATGGCTAAGAAATATTTGTCAATGTTTTTAATTACCAGGGAAATACAAATTAAAACTACTTTGAAATTTCATCTTACCCCACTCAGAATGGCTAAAATAAAAAAAAAAAAAAAACAGTGACAAATTGTAGTGAGGATATGTGGAAATGAGAACACATATTCACTACTGTAGGGAGTGTATACTGGTGCTAGAAACAGATCTACAATATGATCCAGACAAACTGAGCATTGTGCTGGACAGCTTTAGTGTCAACTTGACACACCTGGGTTGAGAGAGCCTCAACTGGGGAATTGGCTCCATTGGATTGGCCTGTGGCCACATCTGTGGATTATTGTCTTGATTGTCAGGCAATGTGGGAGGGCCCAGCCCACAGTCAGTAGTGCCACCCTGGGCAGGTTGTTGTGTACTGTATAAGAAGGCAGGCTGGGCATGAGCCAGGGGAGCAAGCCAGTGAACAGCATTCCTCCATGTCCTGTGCTTCAGCTCCTGCCTCCAGGTTCCTGCCCTGAGTTCCTGCCTTGGGCTCCTTAAGTGATGAACTGTGACCCAGGAGATGTAAGCTAAATAAACCCTTTCCTCCCCAAGTTGGTGTCAGTCAGAGTGTTCTGTCACAGCAATGGAAGACAGACTAGAACAGGCATATACTCAACCGATGAATGGATAATGAATGTTTGGTACATATTATTCAGCTCTTAAAAAACTGAAATGATGAAATTTGCAGGTAAATGGATGGAATTAGAAACAGTCATCCTGAATGAGGTAGCCCAGACACAGAAACACAAACATTGCATGTTCTCTCTCATAAGTGGATGCTGGTTTCGAATCCTTAGATATGTGTGTTTCAAATGGAAAATCCATAGAGGTCAGGAAACTATTAAATGGCCATGCGGGGGGGTGAACTTCTGGAGAATGGAGGTAAAAATGCAGAGATATAAAGAAGAAAAAGGGAAAAAATAGAGCATCAAGGGTTAAAGGAGCTGGGCAATGGGGGCAGGGCAGAGAGGGAGAATGGGGAGTAGTGACTAACACTGCGGTCCTTAGCAAGAGCTGTATGGAAATCCACCACTATAGAATCTTTCTAAAGCATATGTATACAATATAAAAAGATATTAAAAGGAGCTAACCTGTAAATGGGGGACATCACCCCTACTAGACACCATAGGCTAGCAAAGCAAAAGCCCAATGCCAGGAATGGATTCCTTCTTTTGAAGCTGCTGACCAGGGGTCCCATAGAGCCTCAAACAATACTAGCCTTGTCTCTCCTTTTTGGTAACTTACCAGAACTTCACAGTAAGACCCTTATTGCTGAATACACTACATACATGAGCTATAGAACAATGAGGAGAAAAATTCAGCTTGTACTGATTTGAAAGCCTTATTTCTACTGGATTGCTTTAATAGTGCTGGAAGTTGCTATGCATGTGAACAGAGGAGAAAAGTATTCATCAACCTTATTCAGTTGTGATTCCTTCAAGCTAGAGTAACAACTGGCCTGACATGACATGCCCACTGGTATCATAGTGGCATGAAAATTATGGGAATAACCAATCACTTTCTATTGTGATTAAGATCTGCTTCATAGGATGGATATTGATATCAGGCCTAGGAACCTGTGACTAGACAGATCACTGACCATAGGGGAGAACCTAATACTATTATTCTGCTTAATAGATACAGTATTAAACCAACCCCTAATAACTTATCGCTATACCCACAGATTATTGCATTTCTCAACTCTCAGCAGAGAAGCTGCTTTTCACAGCAGATGGTGATTAACATAGAAACCAACAACTGGCCAAAATGCAAATAATAAGGGATTCCAGAGTTTATCCCTGAACAGGACACCTATATCAAACTCTGTCTCCCAAGACTTGGGTATCATTGCAGAAGAGAGGGCAGACCAATTGTAAGAAGAGCTGGCCAGTCACTTTTATATAAACTTATAGCAATTGTGACAGCATGCACATGTCCTATGTAAGCTCTATCAAGATAAAGTCCCAGCATAGATGTAGAGAAGTGGGTAAGAAGCCTCAACTCTACCTGAGGAACTGTTGGCAACCAATAGCTGCTTTGGGAGAGGGTTAGTATTTTTTAAGGGTGTGACTAGGAAGTTTACCCAGGCTCTGGCAGATGAACCCACACAGAGCACATTTAGGGACACACAAACACACACACATACACACACACACACACACACACATACACACACACATAAAATAGAGTATGTGAAATTGGCAGAGGGACTAAGTGTGGGGTGCAGATAGGGGAGAGGCTCTAAATAAAATAAAAATGTTTTCTGTGAAATTCACAAAAATTCAATACAAATATTAAAAATGAAAAAAAAACTGTGCTGTAGGAATGTTAACACGGTGTGCATCTGACATATATTTTATGTATGCACGCATCTTTATCCCTCTTCATTCTTTTTACAAAATCAGAGCATATTACAATACTTCATGGGACCTATGTTTTTTTTTCCCCTTAACTAAGTGATATAACTTGAACCCTTCAACCAGCTATTTTATTCTTATTTATAATTATGCAGGATTCCACTATGCATATCTTTAAGGATTTCTTTAAGCAAACACTTGCCTGTTTGTAACAAAATTTTCCACTCTTTGTATATGATCCAGTGGGCTATAAGGAATATCTTGTGACAAAGTCCCCAACTTGTCAAGTTTCTGCACCAAAAGTAGATTCAGTCTATATTTGATGGCACAGCCAAGTTGAACTCTGAGGCAGGAGAACTAATGTATCTTCCTGTCTAGAGTGAATAGGCATGCATCTCTGATTTTTTTAAACTTCTCGATCTAAAAACTATAAAATAGTAATGGTTAAATGAATTTCTTTTATCATTAGTGAAATTAAGAATCTTTTCATGTTTTTACAAACCTTTTATGTTCTTTCCAAACACAAATTTCATGTTCCTGATCTTTTGGAATTGAGAGAACTCTGTTAAGTACTATATATTTGTCAGTATTATGTGTTTTAAATGTTTCTCTGGTTGACCATGTATTTTTTTTTACTATATTTATTAAATTTTTTTTACTATATTTATTACATTTATTATAATATAACATTACATTATATTTATTGTATTTTACTATATTTATTATATGTTTTCTGTACAAAAATGCATAGGCAGGGAAATTCATTCATCTTTAGCATTATGGATTCCATGTTTGTTTATTTCTTGTTGCTTCTGTGTTCCTTTGCTTTCATTTTTAATGTTTAAATCATGGATTCATCTGGAATCTATCTTACTGTTAGGAAGAAAATTTAGTAATATTAGTTTTACTATCTTCCCAGATGTTTATCTAGTTTTCTTAGTCTCATTCATCGAAGAATTCACTTTCCAATTTAGCTAATGCCTTTGTCCTATATGAACTATCCATATAAAGATAAAGTCAGGTCTATCTCTGGACTCTCAGCTCTGTTCTATTGATCTAATCTTTCTAGACTGTGCTGACCCTGCATGATTTTAACCAATATTGTTTTACACTACATTGTAACATAGAGTAGGACAAGGCTCCCTCCACAGTCTTCTTACTGTTCCTGACAAGTTCCCAAATACAAGAACAATTCTCAAAGAAAACAGAACAAGCACAGTGAGATATCTGTTAAGATTGCATCAAATTTATAACCTACGTTGGAGATACATTTCATACATTATTGGTTTCCTGTCTTTATAGCCTTTACAGAGAAATTCTATCATTTTCTTGATATCCATCCTACTAATTTCTTGATGAATTTCCTATGAGATGTATAATCATTTTGTATTTATTGTGAATAAGATAATTTCAACCCTTACCATTCCTTTCAGATTTTGTTTGTTATTTAAATCAAACTGAAATGATTTTTTTGTTGTTGTTGTTTCACTTCAGTACTGATAGTCTTATTTTTATAGATCATTCAGATACGTAATGACCACAGAGCTGTACATAAGATCCACTCCAAACCCCAACTGGGTGTGAAGTGATAAAGAAATGACAGGAAATGTTTGTCAAGTCAATTGTTAAAATATAGATAATGGAAATCAATTTAATCTTCAGGTAATTGTGCAGCTTGAGAGGGTTTTATGATTTAAAATAAAGGCAAAGGACAGTGTCATTCTTAGCTGAGAACAAGAAGTTAATGTGAATCAATGCTGGCGACCAATGCACTATGAATATTCTGTCACCAATTCCTGCCCCTCTTCCTTTGGTTCCTGTCTGTGTCAGAGGCTTTCTCTTAATGCATTCAAAAGGGCTATTCTGGGACTCGAGTCACCTTTCTCTCCTTGGGTCTCTCCAACAGCTGCAATCCATCAACCTCCTATCATATACAGAAGAAAAAAAATCCTCTCTCTAAGATAGTGGGCAAGTCCCTTGATTCTGGGTGTTATCGTCAGGGCTGAGCCCAGGTTCTCTGAGGTTTTGAGGGTGAATTCTCAGGCATCTCAGATGCCCATGTTTGGTGGCCTGACCAACCTAATTATCTGATGTGTTCTAATTGTATTTTAGAAATGTGGACGACAAAACCTGCAGAAGTAAGGAGCCATAGGAATGAACGTGTAAAGACCACATCATAAAACAAACAAAATGCCTTAAGCTTGATGTATGTCATGGATCTTGCCAATAACTGCAGTAATAGATGCTGACTTGGCTTGACATTGGAAGGAACCCTGACCTCCTCATGACAGGAACTATAGAAAAAGGGAATCTTATGATTATGAATCTGAGTGGTTGTGGCCAGTCAGAAAGGTGAATCCTTAGAAAATCATTCTGCATAATAATTACACTTTATGAAACGAAAGCCTGACCTTCATCCAGGAGTTAGATCTTCTTTCTCTGAGGATAAGGTTTACCCATTATTAACTTCTAACAGCCCTGTGCCCAATGCATAGGAGAATTGAAAAAGCCTAGAAGAAAATCATAATGTCCTCTGAGTTGCAGGCTCAAAAGATCAACTGCCAACTCCACATCTCCACTAGCTTTTTTTCATTTTGTTTTGGTTATTTTGTTTGGTTTTGAGACAGGGTCTTCCTAAAGCTCCAGCTGGCCTGGAACTCGGCATGTAGATCAGGCTCCCGGAGACCCTCCTGCCTCTGCCTCCAGACTGCCGAGATTAAAAGAATGTGCCACCACCATGCTTGGTTTCCATACCTTTTTTTTTTTTTTTTTTTTTTTGGTCTTTTTCGAGGACCCAGGTTCCCTGTAGCCCCAAGCGTCCTGGAACTCACCTGTAGACCAGGCTGGCTTGAACTCCAGATATCCGCCTGCCTCTGCCTCCCAAGTGCTAGGATTAAAGGTGTGTGCTGCCATGCCCGGCACCGTTTCCATTAACTTTTAATAGGATCCAAGTGGATTTCTTTTCACCCAGACCCGATCCTCTCTTTCCTAGTCTCCACCACCAGGGCACGTTCATGTATTATCCCTCTTGATCTCCCATAGGCTGGCAGACCTGAATAGCTCCATCTTCAGATTCTTTTCAAATCCCTACTGTTCCTCAAGTCACAAGGGGTCAGGTGATACTGTCAAGATCTAAAGTATGCCAGTCATTCCTTTGCTTAGAACCTTCTAATGGCTGTCTGCTCTCAGAGTAAAAGCCAGTCATTCACACATGCCTTGCTCACACAAACTCCTGTGGCTGTGCTCCTCACAGCCCGGGCCTTGTGTTCCCTGCCACATTGTCTCCTTGAGGCTCTTCAAACACAGCCAGGTCTGCTCCCTCTCAAAATCACTGGGCAGGGCCCTGAAGTTCTCACAGAGAAAAACATGGTACATTGTTTCACCTTGTTTATTAAGGTTTTTACTTAACATGGTACATTGTTTCACCTAGTTTGTTAAGGTCTTTACTTAACATGGTATATTGTTTCACCTTGTTAAGGACTTTATTTACTTACTGTCCTCCAATGTTTCCCTGAAAATAATGTTTAAAGTTGCAACTTCTCCTGCTGTCCTTTAATTTTCAGCTTAAGTTGAAGCTATGACATTTTTACATTTTACTTATTTATTATCCTGTGGAGAGTAAGTTCCTAGAGGGAAAGGATTTTTATCTGATACATTCACATGTCCCTAGAAGAGGGACACATATTGTAAGCATTGCTAAATAAGTAAATAGGTAAATAAATTGGTATTTGAGGGTAAAGGTTTAATAATAACAAAGAAATGTTTGTAAGACACTTTTTACTCCTTAAATTTGATACTTAGAAGGCTTACTAATGGCAACATATATCAACATCATATCCTTGTAAAATAATGACATTAATTTACCCAGTTTCTTGCAAAGTTTTCTTATCAGCTACTGCCCCCTCCAAGCTGTTTTCTCCCCTTGAAGACTTTGAAACAGGTAGCCTGTCTGGCTGTTGTACTGAATCGAAGACTGCACAGTTTTCATAAACATGACCTTATTGATAAAGATGTTGACTTTTTTCAGTAGGATAAGGAGCTGGGGAAGGCTTTCACTAAGCCGGTTTAACCATGAATGTAACAGTGATAATTATAAAAGGAAAACTCCAAGTGTTGCAGATTAATCTGGCCCAAGTGAAGTCAGCCTAAAGAAAGAAAGATTTTAGAATGACTGAAAGCACTTAGTACCAATTGCAGGTGAATTAAACCTAATAGGAAAAGCGATTGGAATTATCTAACCTCTGTGTTTGCCTGGGGATGCATTTTAGTAACTAGAACTTAACATTGATATATGCCACAAGATTTCCAGGGTTTCTGATGTGCTCTGTCATCTCAGTCATATAGAATTTTCCTTCTTGCTCTTTCCATTGATATAAGTTATGGTCTCTCTAAGTACGTACCTAAAAGTGAATTTTTATTAAGCAGAATTTATATTCATTATTTTCATTGCTGTCATATGTAACCAATAAGAATTTCATTTTTTACTTGCCCTTTGCTCATTAATTAATTTTCCTGTAAATATTAGAAAACTAGCAATCCACATATGGAGCCAAGATTTTTTTAAGTTTACTTTAATATTCAAAGAAGTAAGTTATAGTCCTACTATGAAAAATACACTTTATTCTAAGACCAGTGGATGGAATTGGTTGAGAGGAGAGCTTACAGATAGAAGACCCACATTAAGTGCTGTATAATTGTTTGTACATACATTATTTAAATTATAGATATGTGGTTTGGAACTTTCTAGAACATCTATTCATAGAGTAAGAGAGGATTTATGAAGGCATTCATTATGCCTGATTTGGTGGTCCCTTATTTATAAGACTTCCTACTTCAGTTCTCCAGTAGCAATTTGGCTCTGCTGTAGAACTAAACAAGTTCTTGATGAACAATGGTTGATTGCATACCTACACTGAAGTGCAAATCAGTGATTATAGAATGTGCATCCATGATCCTCCACAAGCCAGTTTCCAATTTTATTAGCCATTTGATCATTGAATGGGTTTCTCTTTTTTTGGTCTTTTCGAGACAGGGTCTCCCTGTAGCCCCAGCTGTCCTGGAATTCTCTCTGTAGACCAGGTTGGCCTTGAACTCACAGAGATCCACCTGCCTCTGCCTCCCAAGTGCTAGGACTTGGGTTTCTTAAAATAGTGATATAGGAAGTACGGTACTAAATCCTTACTTGGATGTATGTGGGAGATACAGGGAGGAAAGATACCCAATGAGAACATGGTGTTTTAGGACCTAAAGACATATATTGCCTGCACGTATGTGGGCTCCATGCTTAGTTTTGTTGTCTTTATTCTTGCTACCTTTCAAAGCAATTGTGTCAAAGGAAAATGTGCATAGTGCATCTTGTTCCTGGTAAGGTGGACACTGCCTACACAGGTGATATTACTGAGTTCAACTGTCAGATATCCTCATTCTAGGATTCTCAAAAAATGCACACAGGCACCCCAGCCTTGGTCTTTGTTGACAGAGCCTCACTCTCTGTCTCTCCTGGCAAATCATGGGATCTTATATCCAGAATTACAATCTAGAATAGATTTTCGTTCTGTCAGATTATGAAGTTAATATCATGTTATAATTCATGCTTTGCAGGTATGCAGGTAGTATTTTAAGTAGATACAATGTAAAATACTGGATAGTGCCATATTAATAGGAATAAATAAAGCTATTTATATCAAGCTGCATTTGGTCATGAATATTTTCACTTTCCCCTCATTTTAGACATCAAAACCAGACTATCTCAAGTCACTGTTATAGTTAGATGTTACCATAGGACAGATATTTTTCCAAGGGAATATGAGCAGAGGTGCAATGCATTCTTTCTAGATTCTGTGAAGACTTCCTCAACATATGCTTTGATCTTTGTCATCGATAGTAGCAGAATTGAGTGGAAGCAGAGGAATGTGGAGCCACACGATGCCATGTGGAACACTTTTTCTTACCTGCTCATACTCAACTTTGAAGGGGGGAGAAAATAAACCTTTTGCACTGAGCCACTGACATTGGGAGTTTGTTAATAATCCCTTGATCTATTCTCTCTCTATATATTGAATTTTAGCAAATTTCATACAATATATTTTGATTGTATTTAGATCCCTTCTCTGTATGACCCCTTCACAATTTCATGGACTCTAATATATATTATATACATATAATACGTAATACACATTTATTATTCATATATTATATGTAATACATTATATATGCCTATAGAGTCAAATTGTGTCCCCAAATGTCTTTGATGTGGATTCATCCAATAGAGATTGGTCAATTTACAAAACAATCTTACCTTTAAATGAGACTAACTCTCCTCCTCCCAGCAACCATCAGTTATCAATACTTCCTCAGGTGAGGTTGGGGTTTCTTACCCATTTCCCCAAGTCTATACTGGGATTTTTGTCTTACTTGAGCTCATGTGGGACATTTGCATGCTTTCATCATTGCTGTGGGTTCATAAGAGTAACTTCCCAGCCATCTGGAAACCTGCTTCCTTATGGTCGTTTACTGTCTCTGATTCTGCCCCATCTTCAGAAATGATCCCTGAGCCTTGGGAGGCAGAAGTTTAATTCAGGCCCTATTTAGGGATACACACTCTGCAGTATCCAATTCTCTATGTGTTACCCAGGTGTGGTTCTCTGTGGCTCACTGTCTGCTGTGTAAGGAAACGTCTATAGAGAGTCGAGAGATGCATTAATCTATGGGTATAACAGAAAGTCATTAGGAGTCAGATTAATACTGTATCCATTTAGCAGAATAATAGTATTAGGTTCTCCTCTATGGTCTGTGACCTCTCTGGCTGCAGGCTCATTTAAATGTCAGGTATAGGCTCTTTCCTATGAAGTGGACCTTGAATTCAGTTAGAAAGTGATTGGTTATTCCCACAAGATTTGTGCTACTCTTGCACTGTATGCGTTATAGCATATTTTGTCAGGCCAGTTGTTGCAGCTTGCTGGATTCTCAGTTACATAAGGTTGGTGACTGATTTTTCTCTTTAGGTAGCACCTTGCAACACTATGAAAGCCAGCTGGTAGAGATGAGGCTTTGATGTCAGTACCAGCTTGACTTTTCCTCATTGTTCTACAGCTCATGTATGTAGTGTCTTTAGCAGTAAGGTCTTATCATGAAGTTCTGGTGAGTAAGCAGGAGCAAGGACAACAGTCAGTATTGGTTGAGGGTCTACGGGACCTTAGAAATCCATTCCTGGCATTGAGTTTTTACTTTGCTCATCTTTAGTGTCTCATGGGGCAATGTCCCCCTGTTACAAGGTAACTCCTTTATATATATATATAT
>VZQC01014885.1:2355572-2396236 GCA_009823505.1 Rhizomys pruinosus
TATATATATATATATATATATGTAAGAACCTTTATATACATATATATGTATATATATAAATGGTAGGCTTCATATGGCTTTTCCTATAGGAGGTCTTTAGTGTTAGTTACCACTCCGCATACTCCCTCGCCTACTCTGCCCTCCCATTCCCCAGCTCATTTAATCCTTCCTACTCTATTATTCCCCTCCACCCTTATGTCACTAGGTTGTACTTCTCCTCCCAGAAAGCCCACCCCATGGCCGTTTATTAGTTTCCTGACCTGTATGAATTTTCAAATTGAAACATCCATACCCAAGATTTCAAAGCTAGTACTAGCTATGAGAGAGAACATGTGACAGTTGCCTTTCTGGATCTGAGTTACTTCACCTAGGATGATTGCTTCCAGTTCTACCCATTTATCTGTTGATTAAAAAAATTTTTGTTTTTTTAAAGATCTGCATAATATTCCACTATGTAAGTGTGCCATGCTTTCATTGTGCATTCATCAGTTGCTGGACATGTAGGTTGTTTCCATGGTTATTATGAAAGGGGCAGCAATAACTATGGATGAGCAGGCATATTTCTAGTAAGGCATTTCTCTAGGAGAGGCTTTTGGGTCTATGCCCATGGGTGGTATAGCTGGATCTTATGGCAGATCGGTCTCTAGCTTTTTGAGGAATCTCTGCACTGATTTCCTTAGTGGCCACGCCAGCTTGCACTCCCACCAACAATGAATAAGAGTTCCCCTTTCTCCACATCATCACTCATATTTGTCCTTTGCTTTGTGGATTTTAGCCATTGTAAATAGGGTAAGATAGAATCTCAAAGTGATTTTATTTTGCATTTCCTGATGACCCTAGATATTGAACACTTATAAAATATTTTCAGCCATTTGTGTTTCATCTTTATGGAACTCCCTCTTCAGTTCCTTACCTCAGTTTAAAATTTTTTTACATATGTTTTTTAGTTCTTTGCATATTCTAACACTAACCCACTGTCATAAATATAGCTGTTAATAACTTTTTTCCCATTCTGTAGGTTGCCTCTTCATTTGAATGGTAGTTCTCTTTTTAGTTTCATAAGATCCCATTTGTCAATTGCTGTACTTAATGCTTAAACTACTGGAGTCCCATTCAGAAAGTCCTTTTCTGTGCCTGTAAGTTCCAGTGCATTCCCTGCTTTCTCCTCTTTCTTCCCCTCTCTCTTTCTCCTTCCTTCCTTCCTTCCTTTCTTTCTTTCTTTCTTTCTTTCTTTCTTTCTTTCTTTCTTTCTTTCTTTCTTTCTTTCTTTCTGTCTCTTTCTTTCTTTCTTTCTTTCTTTCTTTCTTTCTTTCTTTCTTTCTTTCTTTCTTTCTTTCTTTCGAGACAGGGTCACACTGTATAATCCTGACTACCCTTGAACTCACTAGGTAGACCAGGCTGGCCTCTGCCTCCAGAATCCTTGGCTTTAAAGCCATGCACTACCACTCCTAGTGTCTAGTTTCTCTCTTATAGGACTGATGAGTTCCAATTTCCTACCTTTGGTCATATGAAATATCTTTAACATAAAACACTCAATAAACACCAAGTTCTTCATGCTTTGAATGCTTAGGAGCCTAAGTTTTCCTCACTGTGGAGCTGAATGTCTATATCCTAACTATGGTTTAATCTTCTATTTGGGCTTTGGCTTTCTACATTATATTTCTTCCACCTGGCTGGGCATGACCTGCAATCTATTTCAGCTTCAGGATAAAACTAACTTATAGTAAACCCATTTCTGATAAAAATATCAATGTATGGGAAGAACAATCTCATTCTAAGAAAAGAATTTACATAATTAGGGAACAATAATAAGTAAGGAATTGCTCCTGATTTTCTTCCTTAAGGAATTATGCTAGATTATGTATGTATGTATGTATGTGTGTATATATGTATATCTATCTATCTATCTATCTATCTATCTATCTATCTATCTATCTATCATCTATCATCTATCTATTTATTATCCTTAATTTTCACAGCAATCTAATAATTGCATTATTACCCTCAGTAAAAGACAGATTGAGGTTCAGAGAGATTAAAGAATTTACTCCACACCACAAGAATATGCCATATCCAGGAATTGGACTCACATTTGTCTGATGGCCAAACCCATACTCTGTATCATCTTCCTTCCTGATGACAAAAAATGAATAAATGTCCAGTGATGAAGATCAGAAGAATGAATATTCAATAGTGAGGAGTTTGGATTTCTGTCTGCTAAAGACATTTCGCCATAAGAGGCAGGAACTTGATTATGGATGTCTAACCACGTTTTGAGCCACTAGACCCTCTAACTGTGAGAAGTGAGACGATCAGAACCTAACTGAATGGCTCCAGTGAGGACAGCCACATCTGCAGGGCATGTTGCAAGGGACCCCCAACTTCCCACCTGAGTAAGGCATCTGGGTCTGCTCTCAAAAGGGGGACCAAGAAGTTCAAACTGACAGGAATGCACAAGGCCAAGAGAGGATTCCTGCAGTAGAGACAGAAGCAGCCAGACTATATTTACAGATAAAATCTAGAGTCGGGCTCATAAAGGGGGTCACTCTGGACAGGCTAGTGAGAAGTGGGAAGGAAACACTGAATTTCTTTTGAGATAATTTTATTTTAAAATAGGACAAATTGGAAGCTTCTTTGACATCTGGTAACTAGGCTAATGGTCATGCTGTTGTTCTTCCTATGTCACACCTGACAACACACATGACATGCCTGGGGGGCAGGCAGCAAGAGTCCCTTATGTGCAGTTGAGGCCTCACATACTCTTCATTGTTTTACAGCCTGTTTGTTTACATGGTCCTGGTTGAATAGATTTATGTGTTATTTGTCTGATTTTTAACTCAACTAATCTTTTAAATTATTTTATTAATTTTATTTATTTCTGTATGTGTATGAATGTACTGTCTGCATGCAAGTCTGTGCACCCGTGTTGTGCAATGCCACGGAGGTCAGAAGAGGGTGTCGGATTCCCCTGGAACTGGAGTTCTCCTGGAATTGGAGTTTCGGACGGTTCTCGGCCGCCATGTGGGTGCTGGGGATCGAATGACCTAGTGACTTAAAATATTCCTACAAAGAAACTGGTTGGTAACATTAATAAGTCAGGTGCTGGCGAACAAGAAGAAACACTTCTTCATATTTATTTGGGTTCATCTGTCTCATGTGATCAAAACTATGAAGGTCTGTTCCAATATAACAGAAATCAATAAGAAGCTTTAAAATGTAAACTTTTCTACCGTCATTGGTAAAGGAACTTAACTCACATACCTGTTATGCTTTGATTTCTAACTAATGAGTGGACTACATTGAAGGAGTCCACAGAATACATGATGGGTGCAGTTCAGTGGGATACTTTTCCTTCTGATAATACCTGATGTTAAGTTTGATGTAATGTTGTGGTCAATTTCCTTCTAGGGCACCTTCTATAATTTGGGCTGCTGTGTCCACATCATCCAAGATTGCTGCTTGGGGCTGTGAAGTCCCACATCGCAGCCGCACCATCAGAACCTCCCGAGCTGCACTGCACAACCCTAATTGCCTGCATAAACACAGGCCAAATCAGTTTCAGCTGCCTGAGACTCTGGCAGATTTTGCTTTTCATCCGACCCTTGCTGTTCCCCATCAAGTGTGGTTGGAATGATTTAGTCTTGATTTGGATTCAGAAGCTTCATTCGCACTGCTCTGAGCAAAATTTAATCAAAATATTTACCTTAATAATTTGGCCCAACACTTTTCTCAAATTAACTAAGGCAAAGTGTTCAGCCAGGTTACTGCAGAAAGCCCTGGAGCAGGGCAGAGCTGTGAAGAAAGGGGTGCAGTGGGGAGGGGGAGCCGCATGCAGAGGAGGCGCAGTCAAAAGTGTATACAACATTTATTAGCTAAAGTACCACGAAAAGCATTCTAATCAGTTGGTTTCCTCTCATTAAATGTTAATTAGTTCATATAAGCTTCCTGCGTAGGAAAGTATCAGGTACTTAGCACGCATTAGGAAAGAGACAAGTCACACAGGGAGTCTTAGAAACAATAGACATAGAGCAAGGACATTGTTACTTGTCTGGGTGACATTTCTGTTTGAAGGCATATGTGAGCTCGTTGAGGGGACCCAGAAGATCTGCCAGGAACAAACACAGACTATGGTTTTCATTCTGCTAACGAGTCTCTGAAACAACATTTGTTGAGTTTTTAAAAACACATTTAATGAGATTAGCTTCTGAATCAAATGCTATGATTCTATTTAGATACATTTGCTCACACTGTTTAAAACCACAGAACAGGATAATCCTATCATGTTAAATGGCCTTTTATCTAGATTGCTTTAGTATGCTGGCTTATAAACCATCTTGGGAAAAAAGTTATGAACGTAAGGAGAACAAAGCTCAGGGCTTTGTGGACCACAAATCATTATGTGTTTTTGAAGTCAGCTATGGGATTTTAAAGGTTTGGGGCTAGACAGTCCTCCAAAGACAACTTCTTGGCCTGGCATATTTAATCGGCCCATTGGAACATGACTACGTCACTGCTCATGACAGCCCATGTTCTAACTGATTGGCGCTTAACCCCACAAGGTTGCTGACTGTTAGGAGTATCACCTCTGGTAAAGACACAATTACCCAATCAATAGCCATCTTATTAAGAGAATGATAGAATTTGCATTTGAGCTGCATTCTATAGAGCTCCTCCGGTGCTCCCACACCTGCTCTTGCCCTGAAGTGCACACTGATGGGACAACTACCCCTTTTTGATGTAGAATGACAAAGGTCATTAAACAGGTTGAGCCAGTAGTTGGTAACTAGAAAAGGGTTCTAAATCAATACTTTTAAAAATTTTATTTATTTTTTTTTAGGGATACTACAATATAAGAGCACAGTTGTTTTCAGATCACATTAACGTTGCTCAGTTTGCCATACAATTAGGTAATTGGTGCTAGCATCCACAGATGAGGGATACCATTCATCGTTTGTTTTTCTGGGACTGTGTTACTTCACTCAGCATGATATCTTCTAGCTCCATTCATTTATCTGCAAAGTTCATGATGTCATCTTTCTTTACCACTGCATAGAACTCCATTGTGTAGATGTACCACATGTTCTCTACCCACTCGTCAGTTGAGGGGCACTTGGGTTGGTTCCAGCTCCTTGCTATTGTGAAGAGAGCTGAAATAAACATGGCTGTGCATTTATCTCTGTGGTAAGATGAGTCTTGTGGGTACATGCCCAGGAGTGGTATGGCTCTAAATCAATACTTTTAAAGAAAGAATACCAAATGTTTATTGAGTGCTTACTCCATGCTAAACATAGACACTTTATAGTCAAGTTTAGTGTTTACAATAGCCGTATTAATCAGCCATCGTCATTAGTTGTACTTAACAAATGAAAGAACTGAGATATACATAGGTTGACTAATGCGCCATAGAGGCTGACTTTTCAGTTGGCTCCCAATGATCTTCTTTTCAGTATTCAGGATTTGTATAATTTGCTCCCATCAGGTACGAATGGACCTGATGGCCCATATCAAACACAGAATAGAGCAAAAATAATGAGATATCACTTCCATGATTAGATTACAAATGATTTAACATCTATCTTACTAAAAGGTGTTATTCTGCTGACTTTGAGGAAACACGTTTCTATGTCAGAAAAAAACCCATGGGTCACAGAACTTAAAGGAGTTTCTAGCCAATAGTTAGCCAAGAATTTGGGTCTTGGTCTAACAGAACCTTTGAAATAATCATATGTGGCTTCTTCCCTAGCAGAGCCTAGGGTAAGAACATAGACCCTGGGGCAAGGCCTTCATTGTAAGCTGTTGAGATGTAGAACAGCAGAAGACACAACTAAGCCATGTGGAAACTTCTGACTCACCAAAACTATGAGATAATGTTGTTGATTTAAGCATTTAGATCTGTAGTAGTTTGTTAGGAAGCACAATATAACCGATATTATTGTTAGTGTTTTCTCTGACTTGAAATAGTCCCTTAGGAAGAAGGTTCATGAAACTCACAGGAAACTTAAACTCATGAAAACCTTATGACCCCCAAGGTTCATGAGCAGTAAAAAGCCAGGGAAGGAGGAGGCTCTTTGGTGGAGCTTCTGTCCAGCTGTACTAGGAACTCCAGTTAGATCCCTTTCATGAGTCTTCATGCATTCTGGGGCACATTTTTTTTTTTGAACCAGTTGTCTGAATTGCCCATGGTCTTGTAAGTAACTCAAATAAACTCGTTGGTTCACCAAATGGGACCCGAATGGAATCATTTTTTTTTTTTTGGCATGTTGTTTGTTGCCTTATTTGGAGTGAATAAGAATTTCTGCGTGTCTCGCCAGAAATGTCATCCCACTTCCAGCCCATACATATAGTAAGTGGTAGAGACAGTTGAACCCAACTGTGTTTCCTGGATCTATGGCATCTAAGTTATACTGAAATTATATGGTCTCTCAGAAAGTGCTATCGTCACTGTTACACACTGGCACAAAACCATCATCCTCATTATTATCATCATCATTACTGTGACTGAGATATGCTACGTACTTTACATAAATTATTTCATGTGATCCTCAAGTTGACTCTTCTATTCCAGTTTTATACTTATTTAAAAAAAATCTGAGAATCAGGTTATTTGAAGTCCTCCAAGGTGATAAAGGAAATTGAAAATTTGGCTCATTCACTGAAAAGCTTATTTCCTTTCCCCAAACTGCTTCTCTTTTGTAAAATATTATCCAACTAAAAAACCACTTTTTCCACATTGAAAAAAGTCTTCAAATAATTTATTAATAAATCTCTGATAGCAAAGTCCACCTAGGAGAGATTTTTCTGGACTGGACCATATTAACAATATCTTGGAGAGTTTCAGGATGTGGAAAGCAGAAGAGAACACTTTCTTACATTTCATGAAACACTTCTTGTTACTCAGATATAACAAAAATGAATGACAACAGCACCAATTACATGATACTAAGTTTCATCCAAAAAAATGAAGGTTACAAAATCTGACCTAATATAATAAGTTATATTTCATATGAAATCTTGAATAATTCCTTATTACATATTAAATGAGAGTGCTCACAATCTTTGGCAGAGCCTCAAGGTCTGGCCGACTCAGTCCAGCCTCACTTCTGGCTTAATTTTCTATACAGTCACCACCCATGAATGTCAAGTCTGATCATGTCTTATTAGGGCAATCCTGCTCTCTCCTAGACTGAGCACATTTCTTAACACAAACTCCAGATGAAACTTTTGGTGAGAAAAGAAAGTGAGGATAGGTGAGGAAGAACTTTATAAAAAAGAGAAAAGAAAGGAAGGGAAAGGCAGGATTTTGCTCTTTGTACTCTAGCAAAGAATCCTGAAATTCACTAAAATATTCTGATTGGAAGCACAAGTAAGTCATTAATTATTCTGACATACTTGGGTTTATAACAAAGCTTCCTGTGTAAATGAAGCAGAAAGAAAGCAAGATGTTGGTGATGTGGCACATAGACTGTCTATTCTCTCTTTTTTCACTTTGTTTCCAAGGTCCTGGAATCCCTTCCAATTTCGCCCTCATGGTTTTTGAGTTTTCAAACCACAAGTACACAAAAGTACTACATGTACTTTTTAGGGTAACTAAGAATTCTGCTAGGTCTGGTATGCTTCTCCTGATGAAAATACTAGAATAGTTTAATGTAATGAGCTCTAATGGCCCCAATTATGTTTGTTAGAATATTTGCAGAGTTAACGGGGAAGATAAAATACACATGAAAGTATCCAACTGATGGACGTACCAATAAGCAACATTTAAAAACAGTACTTGAGTTCCATTACAGATAGGACCACTGGCATGGCCTCATACACTAGCTGTGGTTTCATTAACTGTCTCTTGGGAAGTTGTTCTGTTTCTATAATGAGTCTCTGACCTGTTTTTTTTTNAATCGGGCCCCATGGTCATGGTCTTGAGCTGTCAGCCCATGTTTTCCAAGCTCACACCCTCTTGACCTGATTGAAATAGACTCAATGAGAGAAAGGGTAAATGACCTCCACGGTGTCTCTCTGGCTCAGCAGGATGGAGCTCTGGCTGGAAAAGGAAAGGATAGGGCTGGTGTCCATAATTCCAAGGGGGAGCCTGGGAAAAACAGTATGAAACCTGCGACTTTCTCATGCCCTTTAAGCCAGGCAGAAATGGTTAAACTGGGCCTCTGGGGCTGGAGAGATAGCCTAGCGGTTAGGAGCACTGACTGCTCTTGCAGAGGACCCGGGTTCGATCCCCAGCACCCACATGGTGGCTAAGAACCGTCTGTAACTCCAATTCCAGGAGAACTCCAGTTCCAGGGAAATCCGAGACCCTCTTCTGACCTCCACAGCATTGCACGACACGGGTGCACAGACCTACATGCAGACAGTACACTCATACACATACAAAAATAAATAAAATAAAAAAATAAACTGGGACTCTGTACTTCTCACTCTGTGCTCATACTTCTTTTCATTTTCTTTATAGTTTTCCCAGGACTAATTGTTTCAAACAAATTGCTTAGAACCGTATGACATTAAAGAACACAAATACTACTGTCAATGATTTTGTGTTTCCTCTTCCTTTCAAAACCTCTGGGTTTTAATAGCTAAACATCCCTCTCTTCCCAACAATCCCTACCCTACAAAGTACTTTGCTGCCCTTGAGGCACAAATATTATTTATACACGTGCTTAGAAACTTCTTTGGCTAGAAAGCTTTATGAAACAATTATGTCCTACAATCCAGGGATGTCCTCAGGACCACTGAGGTATCTGCCCCGTTTACTAAATGGTACCAGAAAACTGCACATTTGTGGTTCTTAGATCTGTTTTCTATTACTGTCTGCCATCTCTCAACTGCCAATGTATTGTACCTACTTCATTTTCCATAAACTATGACCCACCAAACATCCCCTAAAAATCAATTTTTGTTTTTGGAGTCAGAAATAGCTGGGATCTTAGCTATCACTGTTCATTCAGATTCAGGAGTTTAAAGCAGAAATACTATGAGATTCTTTCAGAAGCACTCTGAGGAACTGAGGAAGCACAGTTGTATCAGATACATGATATTGTCGCTATAGGAATAAAATCCTAAATAAACAGTCTTTGTAATGATGTAATGATTCCACTCTAAATTTAGCATTTTTCTTTTGAAAATTGATTTTTATCTTGCTCAAAATCCTGGAAACAGCCAGTTCATCAGAGTCCTGCAGTCATATTTGATGAACTTTTATTGAATTTCCTTTTCTTAATGAATCATGAGTCCTGAGTTAAATATTAAGTATCAGCGTTTATGTAAGGAACATGTATGTTTGCTTTTTCTTCAATTAAGGAAAGGCTGGTTGACCTCTGTGCCACTGAGCCTTGTCCTTGTTGACGGCCTGTCTTTCCATTTACCAAGCCATTCTGGTAAAACCTGCACAGTACCGTAAAAATGGAGACGGCAACTGACAGTTGGCTGCCGGTTGGGTGTATTTGCAAAAGGACCTTACGTCTCAGAAAGTAGAAACCTAGGAGCTGGCTTATTATGAAGCTGGGGTTGCTTCTGCCACTTTTGTCTCAAGAGCTCAAAGTTAAGAACAACTTAGTTCAACTTTAAGAACCCAGTAGGGCCTGAAGAGATGGCTCAACAATTAGGAGCACATGGTACTTTTCCAGAGGACTAGAATTCAGCTTCAACACCCATCTCACACAGAGTATATGTTTTCAGGTGTTTAAGTACAGCTTCTAAATTCTTTTCCTCTGGGAAATCTCATCTTTCTTCAAGTCCTCCATTACTCATTTTCTGCTAATAATTCCCAAGTGCTGATTTTAGTTCCTACTATCTTCAGAGAACTTCCTGGCCCACTGAATATCTCCATGAAGGCATCCCTAATACTTCCGTTTCAGCACATCTAAAAGCACATGAGCCGTAGTGTGCCTGAAACCTCCCCTTTCACCAGCTTTCACTATTCAGTGAGCAAACCTCCTGGGTTTCACTTACATTTTGATATTTTTACATTTACTTTTTACAATGCTGAGATCCCAGGCTGTCATTTTTATTCCTTAATTTGTATCATAAGTTATTACATAATGAAAACTTACATAATTAGTTTCTAAAGAGAGATCTTGCCTATCGCGTCCAGAGGTCCTATCACAACAGAACATGGGGTAAGGCTGGTGCTTCTTGTTATTCATGAACTCTTGCTGAACCCTGGTGATCATATCGTTCTTCATCCTAGCAAATCAAATGCTCATCTTTGGATACTCTTAGAGAACCATAGATGGTAAGAGGCCATGGAATTCATATGATTGGGTCTCCTAGTGGTTGGATACAGGAAACCTGGTAGCCAGAGTGGATTTTTCACCAAGGGGTGCATCAAATGTGCATGACAGCCCAGCAGTTCTTCTTTAAAAATCACACCATTTGCTTCTTCCCAGCTTTGGTCTTCTGAACTACTGCTGTGGACAACTCCTCCAAACAGCTCAAAAGTCTTTTGAGTCTCTAAAACCAACTTTGTTGGGTAACTGAGGTTTTATTCATTATTAGCACTCAAAATGATCTCTTTATATTTTATCACATGCCTTGAGTTTCAAATTGCTTAAGATAAGTCAAGGTCTAATCAATTCTGCTGTGTGTTTTCATGAAAAAAAAAGACATGCCATGGAGGTGTATTAACCAAATTATTTTCCATGTCAATAGCTGTGCATCTTTTTCTTGTTCATCTTAGTAGGGACATGTTTTAAAATGTACTTTTATCACTCATGACATTTTTGCAGCTATCTTCTATGTGTTGTCTATCCAATATGATACATTCTAGCCACATGTGGCTCTAAGCATTGCAGAAGAGGCTATTCTAAATTAATATGTACTGTGCTGTTAAAATACATAATTGAGCCAGGCATGGGAGGCACATGCCTTTAATCCTAGCACTCAGGAGGCAAGGCAGGTGGATCTTTGTGAGTTCAAGGCCAGCCTGGTCTACAGAGTGAGTTCCAGGACAGCTGGGGCTATAGAGAGACCCTGTCTCGAAAAGACAATCAAATTTGAAGACCTAGTAAACTACCTTATTAACAAGTCTATACTGGGTACATGTTGAAATGATAACTTTGCATTGTCTTTTTTGTGTGTTTTGTTTTGTTTTGTTCTTGAGATGGGTTCTCCCTGTAGTCACAGCTGGCCTGGAACTCACCACATAGACCAGGCAGACCTTGATCTCACAGAGATTCATCTGCGTTTGCCTCCAGAGTGCCACTATGCCAAACTGAAATGAAATTTCTTAATAGATTAAGGTGTAGCTAAAATATATCATTCTGGTTAAGTTTTTAATTTGTTTTTCTGTTTGTGTGGCTCCTACAAAATTTAAAATTATATATGGGCCTCTCAACAGTTATGTTGGACAATGTTGAATGGGCTTTAATCATCAGAGCCTTTCTCTCAGGATTATATTTCTTTATTTTCTAACTTTCCTTATTAATATTTCTTTCATATTTGGTGTACATTATCCCAAGTTTCAATCCAGCCTGAAGTTTCCATGGCTTCTACATTGAGTTCTCCCACTTATTTTTTAATTTTATTATTTTTATTATTTTTTATGTGTATGAATGTACTGTCTGTATATAAGTTTGTGCACCCCTATTGAGCAATGCTGCAGAGGTCAGAAGAGGGTGTCAGATTTCCCTGCAACTGGAGTTAAAGACAATTCTTAGCTACCATGTAGGTGCTGGGAATCGAACCTGAGTCCTCTGAAAGATCAGTGGTCCCTCATAACCACTGAGCCATCTCTCTAGCCCCCTCCCACTTATTCTTTTCCCTAGTATTGTTACTGGAGTTATTAGGTTCAGAGCCTGAGCCCTTATAGACCTAGTAATCCAGGTTCTGCCTTGTCTTCAACAAGTCAGTTAATCATAAAGCAGTTGGTTACCCCTAGAACCTTCATGCCACTATTGCACCCATGGCACACCTTGCCATGCTGGCCATTACTCAGGTTCATAGCTGGATATGACTGTTGATGATATTCTTTCCTCAAGCAGCCTTCTAATTTTATTAGAGACATCCAGCAGAGAGGAAGCTTCCTGGTCAGGATCTACTTGATTCTTCATGTCCTGTGACCAATGTGCATGGTTTCTTCAGCAATAGGATTTCACCATCGAGTTCTGATGGGCAATCAAGAGTAATGGCAATAGCCTGTATTGATTGGCGGTGGGGCGGGGGGTTCTCCTGGACCCCTGGCCACTTTATTTCTATTTTTCTGGCTAGCGGATTTGTACAAATAATCCCTTATGCTTCCATCCACTGTTGCAAAAATACTGTGGGTCAATACTAGTCCAAATTCATAATTGGGTATGATTTTCTTGATGTATGTATGGGCACCTCTTGCTTAGGTTAGAAACTAGCCTGGTACCTTTTTTTAATTGACAAAAGTGTTAGATTTGTGAAGAAAATAAAGGCAGAAGAAATCTTTATTTAAAAAAAATCCCACATGGGTTGGTAGCTGGGCATGGTGGTGTATGCCTTTAATCCAGAGTCAGATCTCTGTGAGTTTGAGGCAAGCGTGGTCTACGTGCAGAATTCTTGGCTAGCCAGGTCAACAGTAAGATCCTGCCTCAAACAAGCAAACAACCAAAAAGGCAAACAAATAGAAAACCAAAACCAATTAGCCAAATAAAACCTGGGTCTGGGAAGACAGCTTAAGTCAGTAAAGTACTTGCCACCACCAGGACCTGAATTCCATTGCCAGAGCGCATGTGCGGGAAGAGTAGCAGAGCACAGTTTTAATCCCAGCACTGGGGAGGTCGAGACAGGCAGATCCCGGAGGACCTCTGGCCGGCCAGCCCTACCTATCCATGAAGCTCCATATAGGCCGGTGAGAGGATCTGCTAAAAATTGTCTTCTGGCTTACAAGAACACACAGACACCTACACAAGTGCCCCTGTTATTAGCATGAATGTGCACACACACATGCACGCTTGCATGCACACACACGCACATGGAGAGAGAGAGAGAGAGAGAGAGAGAGAGAGAGAGAATAAACCTCAAAAAAGCATGAAATCTTGTTTGTTGTATTGAATCCAAGACATTTTGACTTAGTACTTATATCTACTCACTTTGTCTAAAGCCAGCTAATCAGTAACAAAAGATAAACTCTTCCAGTGCTCATTCAGATGACATGGAATAAGGCTAGAGTCTATTTCTCAGTCCTTTACTGTTTTGAAATGTATACTATCCATATCTGTTTCCCATAATGCATTATTTTCTTCTCTCCAGCTACACACTGGAGCCGAATCACATGACTCATAAATAGATGTAATGTTTTCTTAAGCCCTTTCCTGAGAATTATACAAATAGCCAACCTCCTTTGGCAAGTCCAGCACTCTTTCAGTGATAACTTTATATCATGATCTAGTCAACAATAAGTTGTAAGCTCCACAAAGTGAGGCTCCTTGTGTATATGTGTGTCTAAATGCTGACTTTCTTGAGAATATCCTTGGAGCTTGTGTCTCCGCTGCTGTCTTCGGTTTGTGAGTTATTTGGTGTACACAGAGAGGGGCCATCTTCTTGCTCTCACTACTACCCTTTCAAATCAGGTGCAGTTGAAAGAAAAGTAAGTATTTTTTTTTAGTGCAATTCCTTTCAAATAATAATAAGGGGAAATACAGAGAGATGTCCTGCTGCTCTGTGTCAAATTATTTTAAGGCTGTTTTAAAGCTGATCTAACTTTAATCAAGTGCAGACAAGGGCTGATGATCTGTGCATTCTGAAATTTCACTGCTTCAACATAAACCTACTGCCTGGAAACAAGGAAGTCTGACACTTGGAGGGCCGTACTGTCTGACAAACTGGATTAATAATGAATGAACCTATCTTGTATAATCAGAAAGGGGAGGAATGCTACAAATTAGGAATAAGTATGCTCTTCATTATGGATAGCAGCAGGATGCTGCTTAGGGTATCACTGATGCTCAAATTAGCTGTGGAGTACAGGGACTGCTTGCTGTTCTCACGTTTTCTTGCTTTCTCTTGAGAATCTCCTTCTCAAGGGATTTGTAAAATGAGGGATTCAAACATGGGAGATGCATTCGTACCACATGAGAATGGGAACTCTTTATTATTCATCAAGGGTATACAGATATTGTAATGGGTTACATTTCCATCTTAAATTAAGTTAATGTTCTCACATTCTCCACCTAAATTAGATAAAATTATTCCAAGACAGGAATTTTTGCACTATTTCTGGTATTCTCAAGAGATGTTTATTCCGAATAGTGTGTGCTTTCAGGGAAAAAATTGTACTGTTCTTCTCTGAATCATGGGGAGAAGTTGCTGGTGTTTTGTTTGGATGGAACTTGATTTGTTTCAACATATGCTACCAAAAACTGACTAACTGTGGTATCAGCATGGTGTATGGTGTGTGTGTGTGTGTGTGTATTTAAACTTGAACAGATGCAGAAAATGATACTGGTTCAGTGTATATGTATATGCAGGCACCACACCTAAACAGATAGAGGAATTACATGAAAAATCTCAGTGAAGACACACAGGAAAGGCTGTTAGCATCACATCATTTGGAAAGGGAACAACTTGGACATAAGGATACCACAGGTGGGTACAAAAATACCTAAACTTGGGCTGAAGAGATGGCCTAGTGGTTGGGAGTGCCAACTGCTCTTGCAGAGGACCTGGGTTCGATCCCCAGCACCCACATGGTGGCTGAGAACCATTTTTAACTCCAGTTCCAGGGGAATCCGACACCAACACCCTCTTCTGACCTTCTTGGCATTGCACAACACGGGTGCACAAACCTACATGCAGACAGTACATTCATACACATAAAAAAGAAATAAAAAAAAAACCTAAACTTGTTTCACAGATGTAGAAATGGTCTTTTGGGCTGAAATGATCTGATAATCTCTCCATGGATCTACACGGTGTTAATGGAAATGGTTAAGATTTCCTTTAACTTGTGGATCTGGCCCATTCTGCTTGTCCTTTTCCCTTAGCAAATCTATGCTGTGAAGGTTTCCTGTGTTGAGGTGAGAGTGGACTGAAGTCAATTTAGGTTGCCTGGAAACCATAGGTCTTTAAATCAGTAAAGAGAGGGAATGTAAATCTTTGTTGTAACATATGTAAATGGGGAGAAAGGGCTGTACTGGGTTACAGTTAGGACCAAGTGATATAGCCAATGTGGTATTCTCAAGCCATAATATTTGCTCCATAAACATGCTGACCAGCAGAGGAGATAATGTTTGATAATCAACAAAATAGCCCCCAATTTACCTACCTGCTGGCATGTGGTATGTGAACTAGATGAGATTATCAGTTTTGTTAGGGAGATCTTAAAAAGAGCTTACCCAACTTAGAAGAGTGCCTCCAGCAGTAGATACAATGATGAGGTCACAGGGTTTGGACGATGGAAATCGTTTCTAAAGGTCATTTTGAGGCAGCAGCGAACATGTGCAAGAATGGAAAGTGTCCCACCCCCAGGGTCCAATTAGAGAAGCCAGACTGTGGCTGACATTATTTGCTGCAGGGACATGAGCAAATAAATCAAGAAATTCCAACATCTCAGACTCCATTCACTCATACAGCACACCCTGTCTACTGCATTTACATAGCCATTGTGAGTAGTTATCACTGAACTATGCTCTCCAAACATACCCGTGACCAGTAGCTAGGCAAGTTGTTCACAGCTACGTCCTAAATTATAGAACCCCTGCATATTGTTCCTGGGTTGAGCTTTCAGGGGCTACAAAGTAATAGTTGAAATAACTGTTTTTAATAAAATCACTTTAAAGCAACAGGCACAAAGAATTGCTTTGTAGCCCAGCTAACAGAGTGTAGCTCAGGAGGGCAGATAGACATTGCATGACCGTGGAATTAAAGTGCAGGTGGAGTTATAGAATCAGCTGAGCTTGGTACGAAGAGGTTATTTTGGGTTACTGACGTAGGCCCAATGAAAAAAATCACAAGGATCTTTTCAAGTGGAAAAGGGATCCAAAAATTAGTCTGAATGAAACACTTTCTTCTGGATCATGAGAAAGATTTGGGCAGCTATGGCTGACTTTTGAGATGACAAAAGCGAGGCGCAGTGGCATAGGCATGTCACCCCAGCATGGGGGGTAGAGGGAGGGTGATTGGGAGTTCAGGGCATCCTCAGTTATGTAATAGCACTTGAGGCCAGCCTAGGCTACATGAGACTCAAAAAATACCCAAACCAGTAAAATAAAATAAAATAAAACAAAATAAAATAAAACAAAACAAAATAAAATATAGACGAAGAGAAGTGCTCATCTAGTAGATTCTAATCACCATTTTTATTATTACCAAAAATATTTAATAATTTTATTTATGGGCTGGAGAGATAGCCTAGCAGTTAAGAGCGCCAGCCGCTCTTACAGAGGACCCGGGTTCGATCCCCAGCACCCACATGGCGGCCAAGAACCGCCTGAAACTCCAGTTCCAGGAGAACTCCAGTTCCAGGGGAATCCGAGACCCTCTTCTGACGTCCGCGGCATTGCACGACACGGGTGCACAAACCTGCATGCAGACAGTACATTGATACACATACAGAAATAAATAAAATTAAAAAAAATAATTTTATTTACTTGATTTTTCATTAGCATCTAAAGTAATGGGTTTCATTGTCTTTTTCAGACAATTTGGTTGCTCTTCCTCCACACTCCTTTCCCCAGTTCCTCCCTTCTGCCCCTTCCACCCTTCCTTCCTGCTCCCAGAAGTCTTCTTTCCACTTTCTTGTCACACGTATTCTATTAACCTCCAAACACTTCTAATAAAACAAAATTAAAACTATGCATAGTGTTATATGCCTGTAATGTCAACATTCATGAAGTTGAAGAGGACCGTGAATTTTAAGTCTGCCTGAAGGATATGAAGACATCTTATTTCAAAGCACTAAGAGCAGAGGATGTAGCTCAGTGGAAGTGGGCTTGCCTTGCATGTGTGAGGCCCCAGGTTGGAGTCTCATTGCTACAAACGAATAAACAAGCAAACAAATAAGCAAGCAAATTAAGTGATGGGGAGGGATATGAGCCAAGGAAACAGGAGAATCTCTGAAAGCTGGAAGAGATGAGGGCCCCTCTGGGTCCCCCAGAAGGTACCCTACGACGCTGTGACACCCCACTTTAAGTCTGCAGACCCATCACAGACATGTGGGAAACCTGGAATTGAAAGTCAACAAATTGTATAGTTTCAAACAGCCAAGTCTGAATTAATTTTTTTACAGAAACAGTAGAAAACTAACAAAGTAGCAGGGAAAACCATCCCAACATATTTGTAAACATGGCTATAACTGCACTAAGGAGGAACAATAACAGACAAGAAGAACCTCATGACAAAACCCCAGAAAAGGCTGGGCGGGGGCAGGGCTAGGAAGAGCACATGTGGTTTTGTTCCTGGCTTAACTCTCTGAGGAGACGCTTTCAGGGGCTACAAAGTAATAGTTGAAATAACTGTTTTTAATAAAATCACTATAAAGCAACAGGCACAAAGAATTGCTTTGTAGCCCGGATAACAGAGTGTAGCTCAGGAGGGCAGATTTATTTTGTGCTCCAGCCGTATGGGCTAAAAAATCCAATGGAGTTGCTGAAATGATACAGAGTGTGACATGTGTCAAGGAGCCGACAGGTGGTGGTGGGAGGAATGGTAAAGTTATCCCAGAAGACACAATGATTTTTATGAGGGACGTACTAGGTTTCCTTCCCAGAGACTTAACGAGTGAAAGAGGTTCTGGCCTGCGCTGGCTGGTGGGGGAGTGGTAGGGGTGATCGGCAGCTGAAGTCCACAGTAATTGCTCATAATTATTTGTGAACATGGTGGGGACTCCCTGGAAATCACCCAGAAAAACTTTGGAAGGGCAAGGCTATCATTCCACGTGTAGCTTTCCTGTGTTAACCCAGCCCAGTGTGGCCCCGGGTCACAAGGATGATTTGAGAGCACATGGGACTATAAATGTGACTGGCATAAAAGTAAAGAAGAAATCATTGATGATATGGGATGGGACAAAATTTCCTTGGGAACCGTATATCTGGGACTTCTGAAATATTTCTTTGTGGGATCTAAACCAGATTTATGCCCAAGGCAACAGAGCTGTGAGGCAAATTAAATCGCTTTGTTACCAAACTGTTAGCAGGCCATTTTTTCATTGACTATGTCTTCACTGATGTGGTATCAGCCCCACAAAACTCATACTGGCAAATAAAAGACATAATATGGCTTAGAACCTACATTCTGGAGAAGTCAGATGTCCAACATCAAAAGAGGATGTTTGTTACTACTGTCTAAAAGCAGTTTCCAATAAGAAGCAATTCAAACATGCTCCTAAGCACTGTTATGAAAGAGTTCTCAGCTTTACAATTTCCATGCAAAGGGGTATGGAGAGGTGAGGGGCCTTGCTTCCTGGGTGCCTGCTAAGGATAACCTGCCCCTCTTCCTGAGTGCTGTGTGTGAAACTGAGTTTTCAAAAATCCACATCATTGTGCTATAAGACTACCAGACACCTCAGCTTCTCATCTTCAAAGTGTTTTCTCAGTGGATAAGTCCAGTGGTCTTGGAGGGCTTCCCTATCATCCTAGACTCACAAATTAACTGTGCTTTTTTGTTAGAAGAGTTTCTGGATTTACTCCTGATCGTCTCCTGCCCTTTCTTTTTGGTTTGCCAGGAGTGTTAAGTAAAATCCCTGCCATTTGCTTTGATGAGATTCCAGCGTTCCTCTGGGGGACAAAAGAAAAGCCTCTTACTTGACAAGATGAACAGGAAGGAGCATAGATTGGTTGTATTTAATCAGAGCTCACACAAAGCCCAAGCAAAACAAAGCTGAAAATACCCACATTGTCTGATTCAGAGTCAAATGCAGTTACAGATTCGGGGCAATTGCAATGTCCGAACCATGAACCAAAGCTCTTCCCCATAAACTCATTTAGGCCTACGCCTAAAGATAAGAGGTTATCTAGTGATTCTTTTATTTTTATTAAGATGTAGACTAGTGGTTCCACTAATCAATTTGATGATCATATAGTAAGGCAGAGTACAACAAGGGAAACTTAGCATGTGGCCTCAAAAGACCTGACCCCACGTCTAGAATTCTACCCCCAACACCAGCTTAACAAATGATGGCCCATACATTAATCAGTTCTGTTTCTATAAGTCAGATAGATCTCTCTACGTTTGAGCCTAAACTCTGCTCACAGAGTTTATGAACCAGAAAGAGAGCCAGAATGGCATACTGCTTATCCCAAAATATAGCAGGATGTCTCATTGGCCATTAGAGCTAGCCTCACGTTAAAACTACTTTGCGTCTCACCCTAGTCAGAATGGCCTTCATCAAGAAATTAAGTGGCAACAAATGCTAGAGAGGACGTGAGAAAAGAGGAACTTTGATTCACTATTGATGGGAATATAAACTAGTGCAGCTATTATGGAAAACAGTGTGGAGGTTTCTCAATAGCTAGAAATAGAGCTACCATATTATATGGCTATTCCACTCCTGGATATATACCAAAGGACTTTGCATCCTGTTACAGAGATACTTGTTCATAAGAGTCCAATGTTGCTTTAGGCACAGTAACTAAGAAATGGAATCAACTTATTTGTCCATCAACTGAAAAGTGGATGATGAACATGTGGCACATATACAATGGAATTTTATTCAAATGTAACGAAAAATGAAATTGTGAACTTTGCATGTAAATGGATGGAACTGGAAAATACATTGAGTGAACTCACCCAGACCCAGAAAGACAAATATTACATATTCTCATAAATATGTGGATCCTTGGAATGTGTGGTTTTGAATATTTAACTTAGAATTCCTGTAGAAGCCAGAAAACTAGAAAGAGGCATATGGGCAAGGATGTCATAAAGTAGCAGGGATAGCAGAATTTAGGTAATATGAAAGTAGAGAGGGGGAATACTAGGGGTGGAAGGTTTAAACAGGAAAGATGGGGAAAGGGAGAGAGGAGATGAAGGGTAAGTTAACAAATCAAAGGATGTATGGAAAAGTCATACACCTTTTCAAAATGAATTTAAAAAGAATTCAAAGAGTTTCAAGAGTGGATGGTGCTATTCTGAGAACCATGGTTTATTAAACAAAAACCCTAGTGCCAAGTGAGGGATACTACCTTGTTAGTTGTTGGTCAGATAAGCTCCAAAGATTGTCAAAATAGTACAGGTACCTACCAACCTTTTTGGCTGTCCACCAGAACAAGATGGTAGGATCTTATCACTCAAGACAGTACACGCCTGATTCTAAGATTTAGAGAAGTCAGGTGGGAACTGAGCTGGAAGCTTTCTCTCTGCTGGCAAGCTTTCACAGTACCAGAGGTGCTATGCAGAATCCTGGGGGAGAAAAAACAGTCAGTAGTCTTATCCAGCCATGAATGCTACAAACTACAATACTAAACTACAGCGAAGATATAGCCAGTTGTGCAATAGTGGCAGGTATGTCATAAGGGTAACTAATTGTTCTTTGATTGGATTTGAGAGCCACTAAACAGGAGGGAACACATTTTTCGTACTGTAAATATGCTAAAAACAATTCCTGGGGAGGTCATAGGCTCTGGGGAACCTACTACTACTCATGTTTAGCACCAAAGTTAATGTTTATGTTTATACCCATACACAAATACTACTCTCAGCTTTAACTAGAGAAGCCTGTCTTTGTAGTGAACAGCAATAAATTCAGAGATTATGGCTGTGCAAGTTGCTCAAAATAAGTGGCATTGAATGCTCAGCTCTGAATAAGACATTTATATCATCCCCTCTGAGACTTAGGGAGCACTGTGTAAGACAGAGTGGAGAAAATATAAGAGCCGGAGGATAAGGAGAGAGCTGCACAGTGTCAGCTTCTGAGTGTGGTGCACCATCGCAGTTGTGGACGGACTCATAACAGCTGCAGTTGCTTGCACAGGGTCCATAAAATAGTGGGTTGGACAACAGTCTGCCATGATGTGGGAGGGGCTTGTGGGAGCCCAATCCTCCCTGGTGATCTAGTGGCTACTGACAGACTCTGAGAAGTCATCGCCCACTGGTGAGCTTAACGGTCTCCAATGGGTATTTCCAGACCCATGGCTACACAGATAGTCCTGGTTAAGCTCACTAGGTCACAAAACAAAATGAAAAGACATGAATGTGGTAAAGAAACTTGGGAGGATGGGGGATTAATAATTGATAGTGGGAGTACAATAAGAGAGAGTCAGGGTGAGAGGAATCAGAGTCTATTATATTTATGTCTGAAATTGTCAGAAAATAAATTTAATTAAAAAAAAAAGAATGTGGCCCATGTCATGGGAGGCCAAAGGAGACCCGGGGAAGCAGGAAGTCATGATGCAGAGGAGATCAGGTCCATCCTGGGTGATAGGTAGCACCCCAGAAGGAAGGAGGGCAAGAGCATCTCTGTGGAGAAGTCACATATGTGCAAGTGTCCAGGCTGTGCATGAGAAATAGTGGGACGGTTTTGTGGTTGGAGTAGAAGGTGTTTGACATGAAATATCAAGACCATGAGAGGGTGGCCTGGAAAAAACTAGGAATTGAAGATCAGTGTATGTGCGAGGCAGGATTCCTCATGTCCCGGGCAAAGAGTTGACTTAGGAGGAAAGATAATGCTGCATTGAATTCTGTCAACCGCATCTCATCCCCACAAAGTTTCTTCCTCTAAAATTTTTCGTCCTATCCATCTCCTTGCATTGATCATCAGTGGGGAATTTCTGAAGTTTTATAGCTCTCTCTCCATTCATTAGAGGAGTGTGAGTCATCTCAACAAATATCTCACTAGATTCTGGTGCTTTCTTCTTATCCCTAACCAACTTCAAGCTGAGGAAAGCCAATACTTTTTTTTTTAAAGCCTAAGGTTAACTCTAAATATGCCAGAAGCTATAGTCTATTATCTCCCCTGAAGCCTCTAAACAAAGCATGCCAGTTAATTTCCCTGGCCTGCACATGCTTTTGGAATCGGGTGTCCCCATGGCCAAATGATGGTTTGCAGCTGCCTTCCAGCTGAAGAGCAAGCTGCACTGTGTTCCATAAGTTAAATTATTTTTGCTTTCTGATCTTGTTATCTATACGTCTGCACACAGAACTGAACTTCACACACACACACACACACACACACACACACACAATATGGTAAGTTGAAAAAAAGTCAAACGTTTTTAAAAAGAAGGATTTATTATCAATCTTTCTACTGGCAATTACAAATATTTGGCAGTCCTGTCGTTTAAAATAATTGCATCTTAAAAAACACTATGATTTATGTAATAGGAACTACCTAATTCAATTGCTCTTTGAGATTGGAAGTGTCAGCATGTGAGATTTGGGGGGTTTTCCATAATACACAGGGTACAATTATAGTTCAGTGTAATATGTGTGTGTTTTCAAAAGAAAAGCCTAATATTAGTAGATCAGAAGTGACACGAGGGCAATGACTGAGTCTATATTTTATTACCACAGTTGAAGTATTTCCTGGGAAAGCACCAGACACATGGTCAGCATTGGTAAATGTTGCTGAATGAGTGAATGAAAACAATTAAGTGAGTGAACCAACTTTATTCCCAAGAGATAGTTGAAACCATAAGAAAGCAGGAAATTATAGTGAGCTAATCAGATGACTGGAGTTCATATGTGCATTCATTGAACAGTTAGCTAGTAACCATCTACTATATGCCATGTCCTGCTACAAGGTGGAATGATGGTAGAAAAGCTCACAGAGCAAATTGGAAATTGAGACACAAATGCTTAATCAAGTCCAATGTGAAAAGTATCACACTCGGTAAAATATTCAATGAGAACATATGTGAGATCCCTGCTAATGCTACCAGGAGAATTCAAGGAATGTTGCCTAGAAAGAGTGCTATTTGGTAGATGGGTTTTTAGGCAATTTGGAGGACTGCCAGAGGGATATGGTGGCTACGTAAAGAAGCGAAGGCAGAAGCAAGAGGAAGCACTGTGAATGATAGCACCTCCGGCTTGTACAAGGAAGAGGACCAGGAGATAAAAGAACATAGACCATGTTCCTTGGACACTCAGTTATGGAGGTACCACACAACCTGCAATGTATTCCTACATGCATGTTAAGTTCCATCCAGTGAAGCAATTGTACACAGATGTCCTTCAGGGCAAGTTCATCTGCTGGAGTCTAGTCAGCCTAGACATCGTAAGTAAGGTCTACTGTCCCTCAATTAGTAGTAATCAATCTCCATCAGTTCTCAGACTAGAGCTGGCCCAGTGCCCATTTCCATTGTTCCACCATGGGCCCTTGTCTGATTGAGCTGGTACGGGTCTGGTGCAGGATGTGACCATTGCCACAAGTTCACATGCACAGGCTTCCAGTGGCCTGAAAGCCTGTTTCCCTATGTTCATGAACCAGCCCTGGCTCTTACAGTCTCCACCCCCTCAGCTTTGGAAATGGTTCCTGAGCCATGGGTGAGGTTTAACACAGCAGTCCTGCCCAGGGAAGCCATGGGTGGGTGAGGTTTCATACAGCAGTCCTGCCCAGGGAAGCCATGGGTGGGTGAGATTTAATACAGCAGCCCTGCCCAGGGAAGCCATGGGTGGGTGAGTTTAACACAGCAGTCCTGTCCAGGGAAACACTCTGCAATCTCTTATTTTCTAAAACTTGACCAATTGTGGCCTTCTGTTTTATAAGGAAGTGTGGTGGTTTGCATGAGTGTCCCCCATAGGCTGTAAGTATTCAGACATTTGTCTCCAGTTGGTGGCGCTGTATTTGGGGGTCTTAGAAGGTGTGGCCATGCTGGGAGAAGTGTGTCACTGGGGGCAGGCTTAGTGAGTTTTTAACAAGCCTCTGTGGTCTACAGTTGCCCTCTCTGTTTCCTGTGCTCTTTGTGAGATGTGAGCCTCCATTTGCTGCTCCAGATCCAGCCGCCATGCCTCCCGCCACAATGGACTCTAATTCCCTGGAACCGCCAATCGTAAGCTCAAATAAACTCTTCCTTTTATAAGTTACTTGGTCATGCTGCTTTATCACAGCAACAGAAAACTGACTAATACAGTTATTGGTACCAGAGAGTGGGCTGTTGGCTGTGAAGAACCTGACCATGTGTATGTTTGGAAAAATGTGGAAGACTTTGGAACTTTGGGCTAGAAAGTCTGTTGANCTAAGGAACAACTTGTGGAAGAGGAGGCATGGTCGAATGTAAAGGCTGTGGAGAGATTGGGGTGAATTGTGAGACTACAGCAATATAGACTGGACTCTTATTTGATCAACAAGCTTGTGCATACAAGCTTCTCCAACTGGACTATGGGAACCTTGGTTTGTTCAAAATTTGGACATAGATACTTGCAAACTGGTTTTACATGAATGTTACTTACATTCATTGCTTATGCTTAATAATTTGGCTCACTTAAAAAATGCACCAATTACCTAATTGTATGGCAAACTGGGCAATGTCAATGTTATCTGAAAACAACTGTGCTCTTATATTGTAGAATCCCTTAAAAAATAAACAAATAAAGGAAGAAAAAAGTAAAATGTGGATGGTTAGTCACTGTCTATACCATTATCATAGGATCAGTTTGAATGTTTCTTTCGATCCCAGAGGTTTTCCAGAATTGTAAGGAAGATTTCCGTATCATTTGATTCTTTTGATTCTTCTGATAAGCCAGTTACCACAGATGGATTATATTGAGGTGTTGGATAAAAACTTATATTCACATTCCTTTAGGCTATTTCTGCTTTATTATTATGAAGATGGTCTTATTGATCTGACTATTCTCCAACCACCCTAGGAATATCAACACTGCAGAGTAACACTGTCCATTGGCTACAGCAGGTAGAGACTAAGGTTAGGTCCTTAATCTTGCTGCCAGCCCAGGATCTCATCTCTCATCATTTTGTACCCATGTGGTAAGAGGTACAGCCAGGTGATTTATCTGACTGTTTTTGAAGTTAATGTGGACATGTACAAATGTTGCTAAACCAGTTACTGCTGTTCAAAGATCACAGCAGGAGTTGGTTCCATTGGAGACAAGCTGATCCTCTCTCATATTGGAGTCCAATGGTGTTGCTTCTTTTTTTCCTGATATGGCTGACTTTCAGTGAAGCCAGAGTGTTGGAGCAAAAAGCCCCATGATATATGAAGTGGGATGGAGACCAGGAGTGGGCGTTTATTCAACTATTTGGTTGAAGGTCTAATTTTGCTCCTCTGGCTAGTAGGAATAAAAATAGTTTTACTTTTCACAGATTTTATTTATTTATTATTTATTTACTTCTTTGTGTGTGTGTGTGTGTGTGTGTGTGTGTGTGTGTGTATGTGCAAGGCTAGAAGAGAGCATTGGATCCCTAGGAGATGGTGTTACAGAAGGTTGTGAGCTACCTGATGTGTTGGGAACCAAAGTCTGTCTCTGGAAAAGCAATAAACTCTCTTAACCACTGAGACATCTCTCCAGTACTAGACTTATTCTTTTTGTTGGGTGGGGGTTGATTTGAGATAGGGTATCCCTGTAGCACCAGTTGGTGTGGAACTCACTATGTAGACCAGGCTGGCCTTGATCTCAGAGAGGTTCTCCCAAGTGCTGAGATTCTAGGAATGTGCCACTATACTGTGCCAGACTTAATTTTTTTTCAAATCCAATTTTTATTGAAGCTTTGTGCATTTCATACAAAATTCCAATCAAATCTAGACCCATGCCCCCTTCTTTGCCCCCCCCACCAGAGCTCATGCATTCTGCCAAACATGTTTTTCATCTTTTTCTCAGTCTCTTAAATTTTTTGATGCAGAAGTTTACAGTTTTGAGCTAAAGTTCACCGTTTCAGTGAGTTCTTTGACCCAGTCTTTTTTTTTTTGTTGTTCCTTCCAATTTGCATTACTTCAAAATACGCACATATGCATGCCACATATATCAAATAGGTTTTATCATGGTGACCATGGGAAGGGAAGACCACAGATTTACTTTTTATAAAGGAAAAGCGAAGTAATTAGCATTAATCAATTGTGATGATTTGATATCCTTTATAAATTTCCACTTGGTTTAGACCATCCTGACAGAAAATTGAGATATGGAAAATTTCTTGCAAATTCCACAGTTAGATTGTGAGAGAGACATGGTTTGACCGTAGAGTTACCAGGTACTGGTGCTTATGGCTTTCCTTTCGTACCACATTATTTAACGGGTAGGCTGTGTATGAATGGGTAGCTAAGATACGTTTCCAGTGGTTTTGTTCCTCTTTCATGCTGAGTCTCACACAGCATGCTCAACCTTCTGGGCTTTCTATTTCAGCCACAGGTGAGATAGTTTTCTTTTCATGCTGTCCAAAGCTCAAAGCTTTGTAGTTTTTCTTTCTTCTTTTCTTTCTTTCTTTCTTTCTTTCTTTTTTTTTTTTGGTCTTTTTGAGACAGGGTCTCCCTGTAGCTCTGGCTGTCTTGGAACTTGCTATATAGACCAGGCTGGCCTTGAACTCACAGAAATATGCCTGCCTCTGCCTCCCAAGTACTAGGATTAAAGACGTGCACCACACCTGACAGCTTTGTAGTTTTCTTACTCCCCTACTTTTCCAATGATGGGAGGTATCTTGGAGTGTGCTGCTGATGGTAGATGCAATCAGAGCCACAATTAGACAGTGATTCACATTATATAAAAGATTCATCATGCCAATTGATGCAAAAAGACATCCAATCCAGCCAGGCACTGATTGCCGAATCCTTGAGTCTTAAGGGTTTGGTTATAATCACTTTTAGGCAAACGGCCTTCCAAGATGTCATTATGGGCAATCTGACAAGGTGTGTGTGTGTTTTTGTGTGTGTGTGTGTGTGTGTGTGGTGTGTGTTATAGACTCTAATGTTCAGGTACCAAATGTGCACTTCTCAGGGGGTCCAGAGGCAACATATTTCCCTCTGGCTTCTCTAGACCCCACAAGATACATTCATCTCTACTTTCCCTGCCCCCTCCAAACTCCCTCCTCCCTCCCCAGTTCAAGAGCCCCCTCACTCCACCAACACCCACTTCCCACCATCCCCTCTCTCCTGAGCTCCCTTCTCCCCCACCGTCATGCCCCCCTGCACGTTCTCCCTCCTCCCTTCCCAGCCAAACACTCCCGCTTTCCCCACCTCCTCCCTGGTAACATCTGTTCCCCACTATCCTTCTCGTTTGGCTTTTTCTTTCCCTTCACCTCTGTGTTTTTGATACATCTTACACTGTAACTCAGCATGACCTCCAACATACTAGGTAGCCCAAGCTAGCCTTGATTTCTTGGTATTCCTTCTTCATCCTCTCAAATGCTGAGATTATAGATAAAAGCCCTTATATCCAGCTCATAAAGTTTTTATTTTATTTTATTTTATTTTATTTTATTTATTTTTACAAAGTTGTTTTTAAGATGTATCTCAGGCTGGAGAGATGGTTAAGCGCCCTGGCTGTTCTTCTTCTAGGTGACCTATGTTTTAATTTCAGTCCCAACATGGAGGCTAACAACCATCCACAATTCCAGTTCCAGGGAATCTGGTGCCCTATTCTGTCTTCCACAAGCACTGTGCAACATGGGTGCACTTGCACACATGCAGGCATAACACTCATACACATACAATTAAAAAAATAAAGAAAGAAAAGCTTAAGATTTATCTTTCAGGTTTATAAGACTAGCTCAGAGCAGATCAGTCCTCTAGTACACATAAGAATGATTTAATATTTTTTAAAAAGCCTTATTTGAACACATTAGAGAACAAGTGACTCACTAGGGAAACTCACAGAGGTGAACACAATATTATATATTTCTTTTTTTCCTGAAGGTACTTCCAGTTCATCAGCATCATGGGGAAAGAGGCTTGTAAGCAAATGAACAGCAGATGCTAAAAGACAGAAATGGGCATAGCTTCCAGCAATCTTAAAGGGTCAGATAGACAAAAATAAGTTCAGAGCAGCCAGGGCAGTGAGCATTGAAGGAGTCAGGATTCAAGAGAGAAAGAAAGTATAAAGAAGCAAAAACAGCTGTCTAAAATCCTCAGAACTAGTTGATCTATAAGCTATAAACACACATACTTTGTTAGGTTTTAAAAATTAGCATATGAAACAGCTTCATTATGGTATTTTTATTGTTTTATATATATATATATATANCAAAACAAAATAAGCAAGCAAATTAAGTGATGGGGAGGGATATGTGGGCGCGCCAAGGAAACAGGAGATCTCTCTGAAAGCTGGAAGAGATGAGGGCCCCTCTGGGTCCCCCAGAAGGTACCCTACGACGCTGTGACACCCCACTTTAAGTCTGCAGACCCATCACAGACATGTGGGAAACCTGGAATTGAAAGTCAACAAATTGTATAGTTTCAAACAGCCAAGTCTGAATTAATTTTTTTACAGAAACAGTAGAAAACTAACAAAGTAGCAGGGAAAACCATCCCAACATATTTGTAAACATGGCTATAACTGCACTAAGGAGGAACAATAACAGACAAGAAGAACCTCATGACAAAACCCCAGAAAAGGCTGGGCGGGGGCAGGGCTAGGAAGAGCACATGTGGTTTTGTTCCTGGCTTAACTCTCTGAGGAGACGCTTTCAGGGGCTACAAAGTAATAGTTGAAATAACTGTTTTTAATAAAATCACTATAAAGCAACAGGCACAAAGAATTGCTTTGTAGCCCGGATAACAGAGTGTAGCTCAGGAGGGCAGATTTATTTTGTGCTCCAGCCGTATGGGCTAAAAAATCCAATGGAGTTGCTGAAATGATACAGAGTGTGACATGTGTCAAGGAGCCGACAGGTGGTGGTGGGAGGAATGGTAAAGTTATCCCAGAAGACACAATGATTTTTATGAGGGACGTACTAGGTATCCTTCCCAGAGACGTAACGAGTGAAAGAGGTTCTGGCCTGCGCTGGCTGGTGGGGGAGTGGTAGGGGTGATCGGCAGCTGAAGTCCACAGTAATTGCTCATAATTATTTGTGAACATGGTGGGGACTCCCTGGAAATCACCCAGAAAAACTTTGGAAGGGCAAGGCTATCATTCCACGTGTAGCTTTCCTGTGTTAACCCAGCCCAGTGTGGCCCCGGGTCACAAGGATGATTTGAGAGCACATGGGACTATAAATGTGACTAGCATAAAAGTAAAGAAGAAATCATTGATGATATGGGATGGGACAAAACTTCCTTGGGAACCGTATATCTGGGACTTCTGAAATATTTCTTTGTGGGATCTAAACCAGATTTATGCCCAAGGCAACAGAGCTGTGAGGCAAATTAAATCGCTTTGTTACCAAACTGTTAGCAGGCCATTTTTTCATTGACTATGTCTTCACTGATGTGGTATCAGCCCCACAAAACTCATACTGGCAAATAAAAGACATAATATGGCTTAGAACCTACATTCTGGAGAAGTCAGATGTCCAACATCAAAAGAGGATGTTTGTTACTACTGTCTAAAAGCAGTTTCCAATAAGAAGCAATTCAAACATGCTCCTAAGCACTGTTATGAAAGAGTTCTCAGCTTTACAATTTCCATGCAAAGGGGTATGGAGAGGTGAGGGGCCTTGCTTCCTGGGTGCCTGCTAAGGATAACCTGCCCCTCTTCCTGAGTGCTGTGTGTGAAACTGAGTTTTCAAAAATCCACATCATTGTGCTATAAGACTACCAGACACCACAGCTTCTCATCTTCAAAGTGTTTTCTCAGTGGATAAGTCCAGTGGTCTTGGAGGGCTTCCCTATCATCCTAGACTCACAAATTAACTGTGCTTTTTTGTTAGAAGAGTTTCTGGATTTACTCCTGATCGTCTCCTGCCCTTTCTTTTTGGTTTGCCAGGAGTGTTAAGTAAAATCCCTGCCATTTGCTTTGATGAGATTCCAGCGTTCCTCTGGGGGACAAAAGAAAAGCCTCTTACTTGACAAGATGAACAGGAAGGAGCATAGATTGGTTGTATTTAATCAGAGCTCACACAAAGCCCAAGCAAAACAAAGCTGAAAATACCCACATTGTCTGATTCAGAGTCAAATGCAGTTACAGATTCGGGGCAATTGCAATGTCCGAACCATGAACCAAAGCTCTTCCCCATAAACTCATTTAGGCCTACGCCTAAAGATAAGAGGTTATCTAGTGATTCTTTTATTTTTATTAAGATGTAGACTAGTGGTTCCACTAATCAATTTGATGATCATATAGTAAGGCAGAGTACAACAAGGGAAACTTAGCATGTGGCCTCAAAAGACCTGACCCCACGTCTAGAATTCTACCCCCAACACCAGCTTAACAAATGATGGCCCATACATTAATCAGTTCTGTTTCTATAAGTCAGATAGATCTCTCTACGTTTGAGCCTAAACTCTGCTCACAGAGTTTATGAACCAGAAAGAGAGCCAGAATGGCATACTGCTTATCCCAAAATATAGCAGGATGTCTCATTGGCCATTAGAGCTAGACTCACGTTAAAACTACTTTGCGTCTCACCCTAGTCAGAATGGCCTTCATCAAGAAATTAAGTGGCAACAAATGCTAGAGAGGACGTGAGAAAAGAGGAACTTTGATTCACTATTGATGGGAATATAACTAGGGTGCAGCTATTATGGAAAACAGTGTGGGAGGTTTCTCAATAGCTAGAAATAGAGCTACCACATGATATGGCTATTCACTCCTGGATTATCTACCCAAAGGATTCTTCCTGTTACAGAGATACTTGTTCATAAGAGTCCAATGTTGCTTTAGGCACAGTAACTAAGCGGAAAATGGAATCAACTTATTTGTCCATCAACTGAAATTGGATGATGAACATTGTGGCACATCTACCTGGAATTTTATTCAAATGTAACGAAAAATGAAATTGTGAACTTTGCATGTAAATGAATAGAACTGGAAAATACATTGAGTGAACTCACCCAGACCCAGAAAGACAAATATTACATATTCTCCATCAATATTGTGCGATCATTGGAATGTGTGGTTTTGACATATTTAACTTAGAATCCTGTAGTAGAAGCCAGCAAACTAGAAAGAGGCATAGGGCATCGGATGTCATAAAGTAGCAGGGATAGCAGAATTTAGGTAATATGAAAGTAGAGGAGGGGGAAGGGGGGAATACTAGGGTGGAAGGTTACAAAGGAAGATGGGGAAAGGGAGGAGAAGAAAAGGGAAGATAAAGGGGGAGAAGGAAGAGGAAAAGGAAAAAAAAAAAAAAAATGAATTTAAAAAAGAATTCAAAGAGTTTCAAGAGTGGATGGTGCTATTCTGAGAACCATGGTTTATTAAACAAAAACCCTAGTGCCAAGTGAGGGATACTACCTTGTTAGTTGTTGGTCAGATAAGCTCCAAAGATTGTCAAAATAGTACAGGTACCTACCAACCTTTTTGGCTGTCCACCAGAACAAGATGGTAGGATCTTATCACTCAAGACAGTACACGCCTGATTCTAAGATTTAGAGAAGTCAGGTGGGAACTGAGCTGGAAGCTTTCTCTCTGCTGGCAAGCTTTCACAGTACCAGAGGTGCTATGCAGACTCCTGGGGTGAAAAAAACAGTTCCGTAGTCTTATCCAGCCATGAATGCTACAAACTACAATACTAAACTACAGCGAAGATATAGCCAGTTGTGCAATAGTGGCAGGTATGTCATAAGGGTAACTAATTGCTCTTTGATTGGATTTGAGAGCCACTAAACAGGAGGGAACACATTTTTCGTACTGTAAATATGCTAAAAACAATTCCTGGGGAGGTCATAGGCTCTGGGGAACCTACTACTACTCATGTTTAGCACCAAAGTTAATGTTTATGTTTATACCCACAAACAAATGCTACTCTCAGCTTTGCTTTAACTTAGAGAAAGCCTGTCTTTGTATTGAAACAGCAATAAAATTCAGAGATTATGGCTGTGCAAGTTGCTCAAAATAAGTGGCATTGAATGCTCAGCTCTGAATAAGACATTTATATCATCCCCTCTGAGACTTAGGGAGCACTGTGTAAGACAGAGTGGAGAAAATATAAGAGCCGGAGGATAAGGAGAGAGCTGCACAGTGTCAGCTTCTGAGTGTGGTGCACCATCGCAGTTGTGGACGGACTCATAACAGCTGCAGTTGCTTGCACAGGGTCCATAAAATAGTGGGTTGGACAACAGTCTGCCATGATGTGGGAGGGGCTTGTGGGAGCCCAATCCTCCCTGGTGATCTAGTGGCTACTGACAGACTCTGAGAAGTCATCGCCCACTGGTGAGCTTAACGGTCTCCAATGGGTTAGTTCCAAACCAATGGTCACATAGATGGCCCTGGTTAAACCCACTAGGTCACAAAACAAAATGAAAAGGACAGCATGTGGTAAGAAACTTGGGAGGATTGGGGAATTAATCATTGATAGTGGGAGTACACTAAGAGAGAGGTCAGGGTGAGAGAATCAGCGTCTCTTATATTTATGTCTGAATGAAATTGTCAGAAAACAAATTTAATAAAAAATAAAAGAATGTGGCCCTCTTCATGGGAGGCCAAAGGAGACCCGGGGAAGCAGGAAGTCATGATGCAGAGGAGATCAGGTCCATCCTGGGTGATAGGTAGCACCCCAGAAGGAAGGAGGGCAAGAGCATCTCTGTGGAGAAGTCACATATGTGCAAGTGTCCAGGCTGTGCATGAGAAATAGTGGGACGGTTTTGTGGTTGGAGTAGAAGGTGTTTGACATGAAATATCAAGACCATGAGAGGGTGGCCTGGAAAAAACTAGGAATTGAAGATCAGTGTATGTGCGAGGCAGGATTCCTCATGTCCCGGGCAAAGAGTTGACTTAGGAGGAAAGATAATGCTGCATTGAATTCTGTCAACCGCATCTCATCCCCACAAAGTTTCTTCCTCTAAAATTTTTCGTCCTATCCATCTCCTTGCATTGATCATCAGTGGGGAATTTCTGAAGTTTTATAGCTCTCTCTCCATTCATTAGAGGAGTGTGAGTCATCTCAACAAATATCTCACTAGATTCTGTTGCTTTCTTCTCATCCCTAACCAACTCCAGCTGAGGAATCCAATCTTTTTTTTTAAAGCCTAAGGTTAACTCTAAATATGCCAGAAGCTATAGTCTATTATCTCCCCTGAAGCCTCTAAACAAAGCATGCCAGTTAATTTCCCTGGCCTGCACATGCTTTTGGAATCGGGTGTCCCCATGGCCAAATGATGGTTTGCAGCTGCCTTCCAGCTGAAGAGCAAGCTGCACTGTGTTCCATAAGTTAAATTATTTTTGCTTTCTGATCTTGTTATCTATACGTCTGCACACAGGACTGACTTCACACACACACACACACAACACAACACCCAACCCCCACCACATATGGTAAGTTCTGAAAAAAAAAAAAGTTCAAACGTTTTTAAAAGAAGGATTTATTATCAATCTTTCTACTGGCAATTACAAATATTTGGCAGTCCTGTCGTTTAAAATAATTGCATCTTAAAAAACACTATGATTTATGTAATAGGAACTACCTAATTCAATTGCTCTTTGAGATTGGAAGTGTCAGCATGTGAGATTTGGGGGGTTTTCCATAATACACAGGGTACAATTATAGTTCAGTGTAATATGTGTGTGTTTTCAAAAGAAAAGCCTAATATTAGTAGATCAGAAGTGACACGAGGGCAATGACTGAGTCTATATTTTATTACCACAGTTGAAGTATTTCCTGGGAAAGCACCAGACACATGGTCAGCATTGGTAAATGTTGCTGAATGAGTGAATGAAAACAATTAAGTGAGTGAACCAACTTTATTCCCAAGAGATAGTTGAAACCATAAGAAAGCAGGAAATTATAGTGAGCTAATCAGATGACTGGAGTTCATATGTGCATTCATTGAACAGTTAGCTAGTAACCATCTACTATATGCCATGTCCTGCTACAAGGTGGAATGATGGTAGAAAAGCTCACAGAGCAAATTGGAAATTGAGACACAAATGCTTAATCAAGTCCAATGTGAAAAGTATCACACTCGGTAAAATATTCAATGAGAACATATGTGAGATCCCTGCTAATGCTACCAGGAGAATTCAAGGAATGTTGCCTAGAAAGAGTGCTATTTGGTAGATGGGTTTTTAGGCAATTTGGAGGACTGCCAGAGGGATATGGTGGCTACGTAAAGAAGCGAAGGCAGAAGCAAGATAAAGCACTGTTGAATGATAGCACCTCCGGCTTGTACAAGGAAGAGGACCAGGAGATAAAAGAACATAGACCATGTTCCTTGGACACTCAGTTATGGAGGTACCACACAACCTGCAATGTATTCCTACATGCATGTTAAGTTCCATCCAGTGAAGCAATTGTACACAGATGTCCTCCAGGCAGTTCATTGCTGGAGTCTAGTCAGCCTAGACATCGTAAGTAAGGTCTACTGTCCCTCAATTAGTAGTAATCAATCTCCATCAGTTCTCAGACTAGAGCTGGCCCAGTGCCCATTTCCATTGTTCCACCATGGGCCCTTGTCTGATTGAGCTGTGTGGTACGGGTTTTTTTTTTTTTTTTTTCTGGTGCAGGATGTGACCATTGCCACAAGTTCACATGCGCGTGCTTCCAGTGGCCTGAACGTGTTTCCCTTATGTTCATGAAACCAGCTGGCTCTTACAGTCTCCACCCCCTCAGCTTTGGAAATGGCAATGGTCCCGAGCCCATGGTTGCGGTTTAACACAGCAGTCCTCCAGGGAAGCCCAATGGGTGGGTGAGGTTTCATACAGCAGTCCTGCCCAGGGAAGCCATTGGGGGTGAGATTTAATACAGCAGCCCTGCCCAGGGAAGCCATGGGTGGGTGAGATTTAACACATCCGTCCTGTCCAGGAAAACACTCTGCAATCTTTTTTTTCTAAAAACTTGACCAATTGCGGCCTCTGTTTTATAAGAAGTTGTGGTGGTTTGCATGAGTGTCCCCCATAGGCTGTAGTATTCAGACATTTGTCTCCACGTGGGGGCGCTGTTTTTGGGTGGTCTTACGAAGGTGTTGTCATTTGCTGGGGAAGTGTGTCACTGGGGGCAGGCTTAGTGAGTTTTTAACAAGCCTCTGTGGTCTACCGTTGCCCTCTCTGTTTCCTGTGCTCTTTGTGAGATGTGAGCCTCCATTTGCTGCTCCAGATCCAGCCGCCATGCCTCCCGCCACAAAATGACTCTAACTTCCCTGGAACCGCCAATCGTAAGCTCAAATAACATCTTCCCTTTTATAAGTTACTGGTCATGCTGCTTTATCACAAGCAACAGAAAACTGACTAATACAGTTATTGGTCCCAGAGAGTGGGCTGTTGGCTTCTGTTGTGAAGAACCTGACCATGTGTATGTTTGGAAAAATGTGGAAAACTTTGGAAACTTTGGGCTAGAAAAAAGTCTGTTGACTATTGTAAGAAGAGATTAAAGGGTCATTCTAGTGGAGGTCTGGAGAAAGCATGGCTGCAAAACACGTGATTCCAGGGGAAAATAAAGACTTAGGCAGGAACTGGGGTATTTTGATAAAGATTCTGGCAGCAGTTTGACCACAGCCCAAATGTTTGCCTGATGCTAATTTGAAAAGCAATGGACTGATTGATGTCTTTGGTGGAGGATCTTTCAAGACAGACTAATGTAGAAATAGTGGCATGGCTTTTAATGGTGAATATTGTGCAGATCTACAGTGAAGAAGATCAGATCGGGGCAGAACAGAAAGAAATGCAGAATGTACAGTTTGGATCTGATACCCCACACTAGGAAGATTAAAGATTGGGGCCAAGGTATGTGAAGGAGAGGCTACCTTTCATAAAGAGATTAAAATGATTAAGTGATTAAGGAGAGGCCTGGAGATTTACAAGTAAACAAAAGAATCAGTACCTTCAGGGCAAGACCACACCCAGGTATCTCCAGCAAGTCCAGGGCAGAGAAAAGTTGCAAATGTGTTTGGAATGGGCCAGGGTCCATCCCGAACTTGCAGACAAACTCGGCAATTTTTCATTCACGTGGTGCTGGCTTTAGAGGCATGAAGTTACAAGAGTGAAGGGGTCATTCAGTTCTTCCTCCACCGTTTCAGAGAGCCAACGCGGCCAAGCAGAGTACCAAGCAGGGTTGTTTCCTGAATAAAGAAGCCCTGATAGGCCATCGTGTGAAACTGAAGTGAAGCCTGGTTGGCAGAAGACTCCAAGACGGCCTTTCAAGATGCCCGACCTGTGAGATATTTGCCTAGTAGAGCTGCATACAGGGAGTGTACTGGCCTAAGAAAATAGATGTATGTTGCCAGCAAAGCTGGAAGAGCTGAGCCATTCTAAGCCCTTTGGAAGTCAAGTCCAGGAAGTTGCATGTGGAGCTACAGGACTTGGCGTTTCCCCTGCTGGTTTTCGGTCTTTTTTTGGTCCCGTATTTTCTCACTATGCCTCTTTTCCTCCCTTTGGAATGGGAAGTGTATTCAGTTCCCCTGTACATTGGGAGTATTAATTTGCCTTTTGATTTTACAGGAGCTTACAGTAAGAGATTGGGCCTGAGTCTCAGAGGAGATTTTGGACTGTGGACTTTTGAATTGCATTGAGACTGGTAAAGACGTGGGGACTTTTCAGTTGGACTAAATGCATTTTGCATTTTATATGGTCAGGAGCCTATGGGGGCCCAGGGAGTGAAATGTGGTGGTTTGCCATGAGTGTCCCCCATAGGGCTGTGTAATTATTCAGGCATTTGTCTCCAGTTGGTCGGCACTGTTTTGGAGGTTTAAGAAGGTTTGTGGCCATGCTGGGGGCAGTGTGTCATGGGGTAGGCTTAGTGAGTTTACAAAGCCTCTTTTGTCTACATTTGCCCTCTCTGTTTCCTGTGCTTCTTTGCAAGATGTGACCCTCGGTTTTCTGCTCCAGCTCCTGCTACCGTAATGGACTCTAATTCCCTGCCAAAATGGACTCTCATTCCCTGGAACCGCCCAATCATAAGCTCAAATAACTCTTCCTTTTATAAGTTCCCTGGTTCATGGTGCTTTATCACACAACAGAAAACTGACTAATACAGGAAGCTTCACTGGTGACAGTTTAAGGATGCACTAGTTTTCTCTCTGTCCCCTGTTCCACTAGGTGCACGGGTTCCACTACAGATATGTAACCTTGGACTGGGCGTCACTTAGACATGTATTATAGCCAGGCGTTGTGGTAGCACCATCGCCTTTAATCCTAGCACTTGGGAGGCAGAGGCAGGTGGATATTGTGAGTTCAAAGCCATCCTGGTCTTCATAAGTGAGCTCAGACAGCTGGTACTAAAGAGACCCTGTCTCAAAAAGATTAAAAAACAAAAAAAAAAAAAAAACATGTATTCTCTGTGTATGTATAAACATTTGTGGAACTCTTAAGTAGCCTCCATCTGTTGCAAAAAGAAGCTTCTTTGATGAGTGGTGTATGGCATATTTGTCTGTAAATATAAGGATCCATATTTAGCATATGGTAGGAAATTCATCTATCTAGAAGATATGACAGAGATAGGGTTTTCCCTAGGATCTATGACCTCTCCAGACAGGGTTATTTGGCTATAATTACAGTGCCACCCATGAGTTCACTCCCATTGAGAAGGCTTAAGTCCAATTAGATATCTGTCGATTACCCTCCCTCCCCAGATAACACGTTACTACTGCACCAAGAGAGGTAGTCCAATGTGCCCATCTGTATGGTTATTATGCTTTAGGGCTGAGTTGTCCAACTCATTGATTCACTTTTTTTTTCTCTTAGCAGCTTGTATAGTATCCTCTAGAACTATGAGAGCCAAACTTGAGGTATAAGTCTTCCAGGTCAGTTCCCGCTCCATTGCTTCAAGTCCTGTATCTGGAGTATGTTCTGTCTTCAGCACGTTAGATAGTTAGAGTCTGTCTTCCAGTTCTGGGAGATAAACCACGAGCTCTGGGAGTAGCCTGTGCTATTTTGGGGAGTCTCTTGGCCTACTCTGACCAAACCACTGGATGGGAGGGTCTCGGCTTGCCTGGCACTACCGCTCCTTCGCCATAACTTGCCTCCAGTTTTTTTTTTTTTTTTTGTGTGTGTGTGTGTGTTGTGTGTGTTGTGTTGTGTGGTGTTGTGTTATAGACGCTAATGTTTCGGTACCCAATGTGCAATCTCAGGGGGTCCAAAGAGGCAACATATTTTCCATCTGGCTTCTTAGACCCACAAAGATACATTCATATCTACTTTCCCTGCCCCCTCCAAACTCACTAATACCTCCCCAGTAAAGAGACCCCCCCCCTCACTACACCCCAACCCACTTCCCACCCATCCCCTCTCTCCTGAGCTCCCTTCTCCCCCACCGTCATGCCCCCCTGCACGTTCTCCCTCCTCCCTTCCCCGCCATAACACTCCCGCTTTCCCCACCTCCTCCCTGGTAACATCTGTTCCCCACTATCCTTCTCGTTTGGCTTTTTCTTTCCCTTCACCTCTGTTTTTTTGCATTTACATCTTACACTGTTAACTTCAGCATGACTCCAAACATACTAGGTAGGGCCCAGCTAGCCTTGATTCTTGGTATTCCTTTCTTCATCCTCTCAAATGCTGAGATTATAGATAAAAGCCCTTATATCCAGCTCATAAAGTTTTTATTTATTTTATTTTATTTTATTTCTTTTTACAACGTTGTTTTTAAGATGTATCTCAGGTTGGAGAGAGTAAGCGCCCTGGCTGTTCTTCTTCTAGGTGACCTATGTTTTAATTTCAGTCCCAAAAACATGGCGGCTAACACCATCCACAATTCCAGTTCCGGGAATCTGGCTCCCTCTTCTGTCATCCACACGCACTGTTGCAACATGGGTGCACTTGCACACATGCAGGCATAAACACTTCCTACACATACAATTAAAAAAATAAAGAAGAAACGCTTTTAAGATTTATCTCTCAGGTTTATAAGACTAGCTCAGAGCAGATCAGTCCTCTAGTACACATAAGAATGATTTAATATTTTTTAAAAAGCCTTATTTGAACACATTAGAGAACAAGTGACTCACTAGGGAAACTCACAGAGGTGAACACAATATTATATATTTCTTTTTTTCCTGAAGGTACTTCCAGTTCATCAGCATCATGGGGAAAGAGGCTTGTAAGCAAATGAACAGCAGATGCTAAAAGACAGAAATGGGCATAGCTTCCAGCAATCTTAAAGGGTCAGATAGACAAAAATAAGTTCAGAGCAGCCAGGGCAGTGAGCATTGAAGGAGTCAGGATTCAAGAGAGAAAGAAAGTATAAAGAAGCAAAAACAGCTGTCTAAAATCCTCAGAACTAGTTGATCTATAAGCCTATAAACACACATACCTTTGTTAGGTTTTAAAAAATTTAGCATCTGAAACAGCTTCATTATGGTCTTTTTATTGTTTTTATATTATATATAATATATATATATATATTGCACAAGATTATGTTACAATTATGGTATTTTTTTGGTCTTTTTGAGACAGGGTCTCCCTGTAGCCCCAGCTGTCCTGGAATTCTCTCTGCAGACCAGGCTGGCCTTGAACTCACAAAGATCCACCTGCCTCTGCCTTTATACACACTTTACTCAGGCTGACCATCCGCCTCTCACCCCTTTTTTGCCTACCCCTTCTTCCACTTTAAGATCAGCCACAATTCTAGGCAGGTAAAATTTTAAAATAAATAGAATTATGACCTAAGTGTAAAATGATAAAGTATAAAGCTACTACAAGGTAAGATAGGTGAAAGCATAGTGGACCTTTGCATTGGTGGTGGCTTGTTAGATACACTGCCAAAATATGTTTCACACAAACAAAAATTCATGTGATACTTCACTGAAGTTAAAAAAAACCCTGTGAACTATACTGTTAAGAGAGTTAAAAGGCCAACTACAGATTCGGAAGAAATATTTGAAAAATATAGATATGATAAGGGAGTAATTGTCAAAAAAGGCAAAGAACTCTTCAAAGCCCACAAAATGGATAAAAGGCAGTATACTCAGAAAAAGATGTATAATGTGGGACGTCCACTAGGAGCTCCAAATCAAGACAGAGAGACTCCACAGCACAGCCACTCAGAGGGAGAAGACACAAAACTCTGATAACATTAAATGCTGGCAAAGATGTGGTCAGGACCTTGAATTTACTTCAAGTGGGAATGTAAAATAACACAACCATATTAGAAGATAGTAAGGCAATTTCTTCCAAAACTAAGCAGACTTTTATATAATCTGGCCGCTGTAGACCTTCACGTGAGTTGAAAACCTCCGCACTAATATTTACAGCAGAGTTACTCATAATTGTCCATACTTGGATGAAATCTACATACATGTCCTTCAATAGGCACATAAGTAAACAAACAGACACACCCATGCAATGGAATATTACCAAGCAACACAAAGAGATGAGCTATCAAGTTATGAGAGACATGGGAAAACCCTAAGGTCATAATGAAGGAAGCCAATCTGAAAATGTTGGATGTGTGTGTTTCCAATTATATGGCATTCTGGAAAATGAGAAACCATGAAAATATGGTTGGCATGGAGCTTGGGAGGAAAAAGGGAGTACAGATAATAAAATAACAGGGAATTTTAGAACAGTGAAATTATCCTGAAGGGTGCTATAATAGTGACTGTATGTTATTACATTGTTTAAAACCCACTGAATGTACAATGACAAGAATGAACCAATGTAATCTATGGTTTGTAGTTAATAATAACATTGATGGCGGGCGTGGTGGTGCACGCCTTTAATCCTAGCACTTGGTTAGGCAGAGGCAGGCAGATCTTTGTGAGTTCAAGGCCAGCCTGGTCTACAGAGCGAGTTCCAGGACAGCCTGGGGCTACAGGGAGACCCTGTCTTGAAAAGACCAAAAAAAAAAAAAA